>NW_026479017.1:0-38793 GCF_026875155.1 Cherax quadricarinatus | reverse complement strand
CCCAAAAAACCCCCCCCAGCACCCACCCCCCCCCGCAGCAAGCACCAGCCCAACACCAGCACAGACCAGCCCAACCCCAGCACACCAGCCCCAAAACCCCAACAGCAGCCCCGCAGCCCCGGGCCCCAACAGCGCACCAAACCAACCCCAAAACCAACACCAGCACCAACCCCAACAGCATACCAGCAGCACCACACCAACAGCAGCAGCGCGGAGCAAAAGCGTCACCCCCAAAGTTCAGCTGAAATTAAGCCTCAACAAGTCTGAGATGGAGTGTTTGTTAGCAACGGGCTTTTTGTGCTAGTACCGGCTTAGGGTTACTCACCTAATTTGGGGTTTTGCGGGGGTGTATCAGCCCCGGGCCCCCCGCCTCAAAAACCGGCGTACAGGCCCTTCTTCCCGCCCCATGAGTTTTATCATCCCCTCATATTAAACATGTATAGTCCTGCCTCCATACCTCATTGCTGGTTTTTCATTGGACTTTTCTATGACTGAAGAAAACTTCCTAACATCCCTTTTGACTCATCTGGGTCTTCAGCTTCCAATTGTGACCCCCTTGTTTCTGTGTCCCTTTTGGGAAAATTCTTTTTGTCCCCCTTTGTCTATTCCACGCAGATTTTGTATGTTTTTTTCATGTTTCCCCTAACCCCCCTGTCCCCAGTGTCTTCAGGCCGTTTCCCCCCTTAACCTTTTTCTAGGACATTCCCTTAGCTTGGAATAACCTTTCGAAAACCTTTGTGCTTTCTTAATTTTTTTTGAGTCTTGATAAAGTGGGGGTTCCAAAAGGTGCTGTATACCCCAGTAGGGGCCTGACGTAACGGTGTACAGTGTTAGTAGGGGCGGGGTTAGCCACCCTAGATCCCCGAGGGTGGCATACTTATATATATAGGGAAGTCCACTTTATAACGGACTGGGGCCTCATCATCAGAGAAGACAAAAACGTACTCGGGGAAAATAAAGGGTTTCCCCCCCGGAGCTTTTGAATATATATTTTAAAATATTATATATTATATATATATATAATATATATTTATATATATATTATATAAAATAATAATTTATATATTTTTTTAAAATTTATTATATATAATATATATTTATATATTTATTATATAATATATATTATATATATATTATATTATATTTATATATTTATTTTTATATAATAATTTTTTTATTTATTATTTTCACACTGGCCGATTCCCCAAGGCAGGGGGGCCCCGAAAAAAAAAAACTTTCACCATCTTCACTCCATCACGTCTTGCCAGAAGGGTGTTTTACACTAATTTTTTAAATGCAACATTAACCCCCTCCTTCAGATGAGGACTGTACTTCCCATCTCCGGGTCAAGCCCGGGCCCGCCGGTTTCCCTGAACCCCTTCAAAATGTTACTTTCTCACACTCCAACAGCACGTCAAGTATTAAAAACATTCGTCCCAATCACTCCCCAAACACGCTCACGCACGTCGGGGGGGGTCCCCAAACCCCCCGCACACAAAAAATCCTTTTTTCCCCCCCCTCCAAACCCTTTTAGGCCCCCCCTACCCGCCTTCCTTCCACTACAACTGATACATCTTTGAAGTCATTCTGTTTCGCCCATTCTCTTAAAAGCCGAACCACCTCAATTTAAACCCCCCCTCAGCCCCTGGACCGTTTTGGGAAACCCGACCTCCTCCTAAAATTTCCAAACTCGAATTTTCTGCTTTTTTCAAAAAACACATTGCCTCGACATGAATTCCCCCTGCCTCTAGCCCCTTTTCCTCGCTGCAACATTCATCACCATGCTTCACACCCCTATAAGAGTGTTGGTAAAACTATATCTATAAATTTTTCCCTTTGCCTCCAAGGAAAAAATTTTCTTTGTCTCCACGATTTCCTAAGTGCCCACTCACCCTTTTCCCCCATCTTCTATGTTCCCCTCATCCTTCTAGCCCCATCCGTGACCGCCCACTTCCCCAAATATCGGAATACATTCCCTCCTCCATACTCTCCCCCCCAAATTTGATACCCAATCTTTCATCATAATCTTTTTTTACCTAAAACCCTTTCCCTTTTCCCTGTATTAAATTTTAATTTTCTTCTTTTGCACACCCAAACCAAATTCATCCACCAATTCGCAACTTTTTTTTCGAATCCCCCCAAGGCACAGTGTCATCAGAAAAGAGCAACTGTGACAATCCCACTTTATGTGTGATTCTTTATTTTTAAAACCCCACCCCTCTTGAAAGCCCCTCGCTTTTTCTTCTTTACCCCCTCTAAAATTTAAAACAACCACGGTCATCACACATCCTTCCCCAAAGGGCCCCTACTTTTACGGAAAAAATTTTCCCCTCTTTCCATTACTCTAAATTGGCCTCCTACCTGTAAAAAAAACTTTTATGTTTCAGAACCTCCTCCCACCATAACCTGAAAAACTGCCCATTGCCCCCCTATCCACCTGTCATAGCCCTTTTCCAAAACCATCAAACCCCAAAAACCTTTTACCCTTTTTAAATATGTTCATTTTATGTTTACTGAAAACCCTGGTCCACACACCCCTCCCTTTTTCCTAAACCTCCTTTTTTTATCGCTTCCTATTCTCAGTCTTACTTTAATTCTTTAAATAAAAACTTACCATACACTTTAACAGGTATATAAACAGACTTATCCCCCATAATTTTTGCCTTTTTTTGTCCCTTTGTTTTTACAAAGGAACTTGCAGCTCTCTGCCAACCCCTGGGTCTTCCCCCCTTCCATACTTTTTTTAAAAAAATTGCACCAACCACCCCAAAAACTTATCCCCACCTGCTTTTAACTTTTCTATTTTTCCCCCACAACCCCGGTGTTACCCATTTCATTTTCCCTACTCCCTCACGAACTTCCCCCCATCACAATGGTCTTCTTACCCCTCAGATGTTATTCCTCCTTCCCCATCACGAAATAAAAGCTTCCCTATTTCCTATCTTCACCTCTAACTCCCCTTTTAATAACTCTCCTCTCCTATTTTTAACTGAAAAAACCCATTTGTTTCTAGGTTTCCCCTTTAAACTTGTTAAATCTCACTCCAAAAACTTTTTCTTATTTTAAACAAAATTTGTTGATAAACTCACCACTCTTCATTTGCTCTCTTTTTACATTCTTCCCCATCTTTTAAACCCCTTCTCTTTTTCTCCATATACTCTCCCCCCCTTTTTCACTTTACTTGTAAAAACCTCTATATGCTACTTTTTCCCCCTTAACTCTCTTTATTCATCATTCCCCCCAATCGCTCCTTTTTCCCTCCCCACCATTTTCCTGTAACCACAAACTTCTCTGAACACTCAAACACTAATTTTTAAACCTCCCCAACCCTCTTCGCCCCATTGCCTATGCTCTCATTAGCCCTTTATCCTCCAATAGCGTTTAAATTTCTTCCCCTAACTGCCTCCTTTTTTTGTTTAAAAACCTTCACCCCTCTCTTCCCGATGCTTTTATTTTCCCTTTTTCCCACTACCTTTTCTCTCGTTACTACAACTAGAAAGTGATTTTTTATCTGTGGGCCCCCCATAAACATGTCACCTGAAGTCACCCAAAAGTCTTTTATCTACCAAAAATCCCAAAAAACTACTGTCATTTGCCCTACATCATATGTGTAACTTTTTATCCTCTTTTTTTAAAAAAAATTTTTTACCTTTAAATAAACCCCCTTTCTATACAAATTTAAACAAAAGGGGTCCCCTTATCATTTACACCTGGCACCCAAATTATACCAACCCCCTCAAAAATTTCCCTACTTTAGAAATTTAGGGCCCTACCCCAATATATATATATTATATATATATATATATATATATATTTATTTTAAAATATATATATATATACTGTTGCGCGAGGGGAAGGGGGGGGCTGGAGTTCATGTCTGAGGGCTGTGTGGGTGATTAATGCAGAAATTCGAGTTTTTGAAGTTAGGAGGAGGTGCGGGATTACCAAAAAAGTTTCCCGAGGGTGAGGAAGGGTTGTTGAGGTGGTTCGGACATGTAGAGGAAAGGAGCGAAAAAAAAATAACTTCAAAAAGTGATCAGTCTTAGTGGAAGGGAAAGGGGGGTAGGGGTCGGCCTAGGAAGGGTTGGAGGGGGGGTAAAAAAAGGGGTTTTTTGTGCGAGGGGCTTGGATTCCAGCGGCATGCGTGAGCGTGTTTGTAGGAGTGGGAAGGAGACAAATGGTTTTTAATACTTGACGTGCTGTTGGAGTGTGAGCAAAGTAACATTTATGAAGGGATTCAGGGAAACCGGCAGGCCGGACTTGAGTCCTGGAGATGGGAAGTACAGTGCCTGCACTCTGAAGGAGGGGTGTTAATGTTGCAGTTTAAAAACTGTAGTGTAAAGCACCCTTCTGGCAAGACAGTGATGGAGTGAATGATGGTGAAAGTTTTTCTTTTTCGGGCCACCCTGCCTTGGTGGGAATCGGCCAGTGTGATAATAAAAATAATAATAATATATATACATATATATATTTAAGGTTAGGTTAACACTAGGTTAGGGTAGGCTAAGTTAGACTAGGCTAGGCATATTAAGGTATGTCAGGAAACAATTCTGAACAATTATTATTATTAAATATTAGCCGGTATTCTCCCGGCCCGGGCCTTTTCCAAGTGGTGGCCCGGCCTTGGCTCCCTCTTTAGGGAGTGTCTGAGACCTAAGTCTCCCATGGGAGGAGCCATAAGTACCTCCTCATCTTTGGGACCAACTGTCCCCAGGCCTAGCCACAAGCTAGGCCTCTCTGGTCTGCCATCCCCGCCCCAAGGGAGCAAATGGGAATGACAGTCTTATGAGCTAAAGGCTCGGGCTCAGGCACCTACCCTACCCTAGAAGGGTTAGGCATGGTGTCGATCGTTTTGAACATTCTATTCTATTCTATTCTATTTGATTCGCCGGTATGGTATCCCGGCCCGGGTCTCTTCCATTTTGGTGACCCGGCATTGGCTCCCCGGGTAGGGAAGTGACATTTATCGTTACTTGCACCTGCGTGGCAGGTCTTCAGCAGGAAGAGGGGGGTACCTCACCGGCCCTATGGCCAGATGACGTACCAAACGTTAGTGTGCACTAACAGTGGCTGGTGCGCAGTGCAATGGAGGCCCAAAGCAGGCCCTCGCAGCAACTTCAGCGGGGGGGGGGGCGGATGACATGCAAGGACTGGAAGTAAGGTTTCCAAGTCCTTGACAGCTAAGTACACAAGATGTGCTGCCTCATCCTCTCGGGCCTGCCCTACTGGGGTCATTGGGAAGTGTCTACGGCGAAGGGGCATCGTAGCCGGGCAGTCTAACAGGTAGTGCACCAAGGGCTGCAGAACCATTCGGTCACAATGGGCACAGAGCTCCTCTCGTGCCCGTTCAACAATCCGCGCAGTGGTGGGATACCCTAAGCGTAGGCGGTGGATATGCACCCTCAGTTCCCTGGACTGTGTCCGAATACTTGGAGGGGGCACCCTGTGGGTCGCCCTGACATACCAACAGAGGCTCCGTGAATCCCCAGGGTCAGGGAATGGGCGCCTGGCCGCACTAGCAGCCCACAGCGCAATCTGGCTGAGGCTGATGGAGATTTGCAGCACGTGGCTGTGCCTCGAGGGTTGCAGTCCGCACCTCATCTGCAGCAAACATTGCCCGGGATACCCACAGGCTCGGGGTCCAGTTGATGGTAGCCCGCGACCCTGGGCCTGAGAGTCTGCAGGTCACCCCGGGTGGATGGATTAAGTGTATTCAGGCAGTGGTTCACAGTCAGGCAGTGTGGTTCACAGTCAGGCAGTGTGGTTCACAGTCAGGCAGTGTGGTTCACAGTCAGGCAGTGGTTCACAGTCAGGCAGTGTGGTACATGTCAGGCAGTGGTTCACAGTCAGGCAGTGTGGATTCACAGTCACGGCAGTGTGGTTCACAGTCAGCAGTGTGGTTCACAGTCAGGCAGTGTGGTTCACAGTCAGGCAGTGGGTTCACAGTCAGGCAGTGGTTCACAGACAAGGTTCGAAGGCACAATCAATAACTATCAAGGTCGGCATCTCCTCGATGGTGGGCGGCACATCAGTCGCCCATGTTCGTGGGCGTTGGTGGGTGTGAGTGGGCGGCCGCCACCCTCGCCTTCCCACCCAGGTCAACTGTGGCAATACTATCAAAAACCACTACCCCGACCACCACTACCACAACTACACGACACTCTCACACTACCACTACCACTTACTACCTTCTACACTGTCACCACTACCACCATCACCACACAAATTACATGCAATCGACGGCCTATACTGACCCACAGTTTGGCACTGTGTCAGGTGCCAGGGTCACGCAGGGAGGGAGGTGCAGGGGTCAGGCAAGGGAGGGGGGTGCTTGCCTACACCTCCCAAACTTCATCAACGCCCTTCAGTAAGAAGCATAAAACGGTTGATAGGCTTTCTTAGACCTACTAGGCCCATGCTGGGCAGGTTATAACTAAACTCACTCCTTGATTTATCCCACCCTTACTGCCTTATCTCAAAAGCTCCACCAGGTACTCGCTTGAGAGACAACACCTCAGACATTGTTCCAATCATCCCAACTCTGTTGTCAAAACCAGTGTTTCCTCTATCCTTTCTAATCTAAAATTAATCCAATTGACGCCATTTACAGTGAGTCCGTCTTGGTTAGTTAGGTGTTTTCAGCATCTTTTTTATATCCCTTTATTTACTTTTGTTTTCCATTAACATACACTTCATGTCATTACCTTTCCTGGCAGTTTGGTCACTCTCCACCGCAAGTATCTACACTCCTGGCAGTTGGGGTCCACTTCCACCGCTGTAATTCTACCTACCCTGGCAGTTTTGTCTTGGTCACACTTCCCACCGCAGTCATCTACCTTCCTTGGCAGTTTTTGGTTTTCACTTCCCACCGTAGTCATCTAAACTTCTGGCAGTTCTGGGTCCATTCCCAACGCAGGTCATCTCATTCCTGGCAGTTTGGGTTCCACTTCCCACAGCAAGTTCATCTACCTTCCTGGCAGTTTGGTCCATCCACTTCCCACACCGCAGTATCTACCTTCATGGAAGTTTGGTCCACCTTCCAACCGGGCCAAGTCTTTCCTTCTGGCAGTTTGGTCCACTTCCCACGCAGTCATTCTACCTTCCTGGAGGTTTTGGTCATCTCCAAACTTCCCACCGCAGACAGTCATCTACTTCCTGGCTGTTTGGTCACTTCCACGCAGTCTAGTCTACCTTCCTGGCAGGTTTGAGTCTTAACCACCGCCACACAGTCATCTACCTCCTTCCTGGCAGTTTGGTCCACCCCCTTCTCACCGCACATGTCATCTACCTTTCCTGGCAGTTTGGTCCACTTTCCCACCGCAGTCATCTACCTTCCTGGCAGTCAGTTTTCGGTCCACTTCAACGCAGTCATCTACATATCTCGGCAGTTTGGTCCATCCTCCACTTTCCCACCGCAGTCATCTACCTTCCTGGGCAGTTTGGTCTACTTCCCACCGCTGGTATTCTACATTCCTGGCAGTTTGGTCCTTTCCACTTCCACTCGCAGTCATATACATACCTGGCAGTTTGGTACACTTCCCACACAGTCATTCTACCTTCCTGGCGTATTGGTCCACTCCACCGCATTATCTACCTTAATCGGCTGTTTGGGTCCAACTTCCACCGCAGTCATCTAACCTTTTCTGGCAGTTTGGTCTACACTTCCCACCGCAGTTCTACTTCCTGGCAGTTTGGTCCACTTTCCACCGCAGGTAATTATACCTGCCTGGCAGTTTGGTCTTTCCACTTACCACCGCAGTCATCTACCGTCCTGGCGGTTTGGTCCTCCTCTTACCACCGCTATCATCTACCTCCTGGCAGTTTGGTCCATTCCACCGCAGTCATCTACCTTCTGGGCAGTTGGTCCACTTCCACCGCAGTCATCTACACTTCCTGGCAGTTTTGGTCCACTTCCCACCGCAGTTATCTACCTTCCTGGCAGTTTGTCCACCCTTCTTCCACACAGCAGTCAATCTACCTTCTGGCAGTTTGGCTCACTTCCCACCGCAGTAATCTACCTACCTGGCAGTTTTGGTCCAGCTTCTCACCGCAGTCATCTACCTTCCTGGCAGTTTGTCCACTTTCTCACCGCAGGGCACTTACCTTCCTGGCGTTGGTACACTTCCCAACCGCTGGCATCTACCTTACTGGCAGTTTAGTCCATTACCAACCGCTGTCATCTACCTTACTGGCAGTTTGCGTCCACTTTTCCCACCGCAGTCATCTACCTTCATGGCAGTTTGGTTCCATTCCCACCCGACAGGTAAATCTTACCTTCCTGGCAGTCTTGGGTCAATTCCCACCGCCAGGTTATCTACATTCCTGTCAGTTTGGGGTTTCATTTCCCACCGCAGTCATATCTACCTTCCTGGCCAGTTTGGTGGGGTCCACTTCCCACCCCGCAGTTTCATTACCTTTCCTGGCAGTCTTGGTCCACTTCCACCGCAGTCATATACATTCATGGCAGTTTTGGTCCACTTTCACCGCACAGTCACTCTACCCTTCCTGGCAGTTTGGTCACTTCCCACCGCAGTCATCTACCCCTCTTCCTGGCAGTTTTGGTCCCACTTCCACGCAGTCATCTACCTTCCTGGCAGTTTGGGTCCACTTCTCACCGCAGTCATTCTACCTTCTGGCAGTTTACAGCAAGAGAGAAGATTTCCACTTCCCCAATCGCATTGTCATCTACCCCTTTCCTGGCAGTTTGGGTCCTCTTCTCACCGCTCAGGCGGTCATCTACCTTCTGGCGTTTGGGTTTGGCGGGGTCTCCACCTTCCCACCGCAAGTTCATCTACCTTCTCAGGCTGTTTTGGGGTTGTTCCACTTCCCACCGCAGGTCTTCTACCTTCCTGGCAGTTTGGGGGGGGGGGGGGAGGTCCACTTCCCTCAGCTTTTCATTACTTCCTTCCTGGCTGTTTGGTCCACTTCCCCACCGCAGTCACCAACAAAGTCATCTACCTTCTGGCAGTTTTTGTCACTCTCCACCACAGTCATCTTACCTTCCTGGCAGTGTGGTCCACTTCCTCCCCGGCAGTCATTCTACTACCTGGCTGTGTTTGGGGGGTGGGGGCGTGGTCCACTGCCCACCGCATGGTCATACCTTTCCTGGGTCACGTTTGAGGGTCCACTTCCCCCCACCCAGCAGTCATCTACCCTTCTGGGCAAGTGTGGTCCACTTCCCACCCCGCTTCATCTACCTTCTGGCAGTCTGTTTCGGGGTCCACTCTTCCCACCGCCAAGTAGTCAGTCTCTACCCTTCCTGGCAGTTTGGGTACACTTCACACCGCAGTCATCTAACTTCCTGGCAGTTTGTCCACTTCCCACCCCAGTCATCTACCTTCCTGGCATGTTTGGGTCCACTTCCCACCGCTGTCATATCTAACCCTACCTGGCTGTTATGGTCCAACTTTCCCACCGCAAGTAGTCAAGTCATCTATCCTTCCTGGCAGTTTGGGGCGTCCACTTCACACCGCTGTTCATCTTCCCTTCCTGGCAGTCTTGGTTCCACTTCCCACCGGCAAGTCATCTACATTCCTGGCCAGTTTGGGGGGGGTTCACTTCCCACCGCGCAACGCTGTCCATTCTCCTTCATGGCCCAGTTTGTGGGTACTACCACCGCAGTCATCTACCGTCCTGGAAGTTTGAGGGGGTCCACTTCCCACCGCCAGATCATCTTCCCTTCTGGCCGTTTGGGGTCTCTCCACTTCCCACCGCTGTACCATCTCAGTCATATACCTGCCTGGGCAGTTTGGGGGTCCCTAGGTCCTCGGTGGGTTCCACTTCCCACCGCAGTCATCTTCACCTTCCTGGCAGTTTGGCTGTTTCCACTTCTCACCGCAGTCATCTACCTTCCTGGCAGTTTGGTCTTCCACTTCCCACCGGCAGTCATTTTCTACCTTCCTGGCGTCTGTTATGAGTTTTGGGGGTTCCACCTTCACACACCCGCAGTCATCTACCTTCCTGGCCTGTTTGGGTCATCTTCTCACGCACGCAGTCATCTACCTTCCTGGCAGTTTGGTTTCTTCATACTTCCCTCCTCGCTGTCATCTTCCTTCCTGGCTGTTTGGTCAACTGCTCTCCGCATGGCATCTTCTTCTTGGGTGTTTGTGGGTCTCTTCCCTCCAGCTGTATTCGTCCCGGACGGGCTGTTGGGTAGTGCCACCCCCCGCGCCCCCCCCCCCCACCCCATCACCTACCCAGCACCACTGTAGCTGGTGATGTCTTGCAGGATATTCGTGGCGCAGACTTCTGGATAACCCTGTGGACGTTTCTCCAGGCCGGCAGGTGGAGGTGGAGCAGAAGCTATCTCTAGAGATGTTTACGACTTCAAGGGTGATGGGACTGATTACATCGTCTTCACATCTCTACTGTGTTCCTGCCTACTTCTGCTATTCGACTGAAGAAGCCTCTGTGTAGGCGCGAAAAGTCTCGGAATAATGTCTGTTCTAACTGTTGCTTATGTGTCATTACTAACAATCTGTGTAGACCTGTTTGTGTGCTCTCTGTGAATCTGAACCAGGATGCCCTCTCTGAGCAGCTTTACCAGCGCTGAGAGATGAACTCAGAGTTGCTAAACTGGAGATATGGAGGAGAAACAAGCAGGATTCGCAGTAATCCTTCTGTTGTGAGTCCCCAGGTTAAGAGGGGAGCTTGGTCAGTGGCGGAGGCAAACATGGAACCAAGCTGAAGATTAAAGAAAAACGGGTGGAGATGGCAGAAACAAAAGAGAAACAGAAGAACTTGCCGTGGAAACTTCAACTCATTCTCGGTGCTACCTGACGAATGTGAGGGTTTACTGGGATGCCATAACGAGCACCAAGGAAGCTTGGCAGACGTAGAGTGAGACATCCCTTAGAAACCCCCTAACGAAGACCCCATACGAGAAACGTCAGACCGAATTTACAAGTGGTGTAATGCTACATGGCGAATGTGAGTCGACTACTCGGAGATCATACGGACGCCGCAAGGAAGGTAAAAACATTGTTGTTGTTGGGGATAGCCAGATTTAGGACATGGATAGGGATTCTGTTTGAAGGATAGGAGTAGGAGGCAGTGAGTGTGTTTTCCTGGGGCTGGGATTGAAGGATATTTGTACGTCTGGATGACATCATGAGAGGTAATGTGGAGCATTCTTTATCTGTCTCAGTGCTGGAGGCAAACGATGTTGGGCAGACGTAGGATGTGAGGACTGATTTGCAGGTATAGGTCAGCAATAGAGAAATTGGAAGAAGGGTGGGAAACTATGTATGTGGCAATTTTGCCACGGAGAGGAGTTGGAAATGACATGGTTGTCCAGAGCAATGGGTGTCAATTGCTGGTGGACAAATCTGTACGGAAAATGCGGTAACATTAATACAAACTGGGACCTTTTATATGCAGAATGACATGTATGCCAGGGATTCGGGGTTCCACTTGTCAAGGTGTGGGGGTGGGCGCACTGGCCAATGCAGTGGAGGGAGCTGTTAGGTCTTTAACTTAGGAATAGTTAGTGGTATGGGTTTTGGCGCGGAAAACTGGGAAGTCGCAGGGTTGTAACATGAGTACTAGAGAAACTAGTAATAGGCAAAATGAGGGGATATTGGAAAGCCAGTGGCACTAATTGACATGACAGTAATAGGTTTAGAGGAAATAACAGAAGGAGCAGAAGGGTTAAAGAGATAGGAGGGTCATTAAATATTTATTAATCAAATAGTTCGCGTGCTAGGAATAAGATGGACGAGTTGAAGACTAGTTGCTTAGTGCAGGGTAACATAGATGTATTTGCCATTTCTGAGACGTGGTTTAATTCAAAAAAGTCGGGACATGCCTGTCAGAAATGTCACATTCAGGGTTTTAAATTGTTCCAAGTAGATAGAAGTATCGGGAAGGGTGGTGGGGTGGCATTGTTTTGTCGAAATCACTTGAACTGTTGCATAATAAAAACGGGTATTAAGTCTGAAGTAACACATACACGAGTCTGTTAGATAGAATTTTCAGAGGGGCATGAAAAAATTAATTTTTAGGTGAGATATACGTCCCTTTGGGGGGACGGTATAATTAACCTAAAATTAATATAGATAGGGAAGGGGAGGACTACTATGGGAGGGAAATTGTTAGGGCCACAAGGCACGAATATAATGTAGTAATTCTAGGAGACTTTAACTTTAGTCATATTGATTGGCATTTTTGTCTGGGGAATTTGAATCAATACGATTGCACTCATAGCATAGTCTGTGTCATCGCGCTCGCTGTTTAGTTTGAAGCAGTTTGTCGACAGAACCTACAAGAGAGGTTAACCTCGCTTGTGACATTAGTAGTCTGGGCCTAAGAAACAATGTGTTCTCTATCTTTGTTGCTCTCGTAAGTTTTAGAAGTTTCAGAGGAACTGGGCGCTTAGCGACCAGATCGTATTTCAATTACATGTGAGAATTGAATGGAAGTATTATAGTAGGGAACCCGCAGTAACTAGGCTCCCAGATTTGCGCTTAGGCAGGTTACGGATGGGCTCTTAGAGAACACTTATATCTGATGACTGGGGGGTGAACGCGGAGATCGAGATTATCACGCATAGTATTGAACACGGCTAGTGTCCGCCTGAACACAATACACTCTGCTGTGTCTCACGTAGAGAATCGCATTAACGCGTTGTTATCGTGTATAGAGGAGTAATGATTGTATGTTATGTCACACATCTCTCGCAGAGAATGGATCCCCAAAATGGCCCATGAATAAATGTAGCGCCTAGCCAGATCAAGATATGTCTTGTCGAGTGGCATAAGAAAGGAATTTGATTTTAGCGAGCGCTTTATCTCAGAAAAGAGGCGACGAGGGGTCATCTGTATGTGTGGAATCAGTATTTGGGACATTAGAGAGGGACATTAAAAAAGGGGATTAGAAAAGGCTAAAAAAGGGACTATGAAATTAAAGTTGCTGAAGGGGGAGTCGTCTCACGTAAGAATAGATATCCCACAGATCTATAGCAGTTTTTCCACAAGGATGTCCTTTATCTAGAAACTCATCAAAAGCTCTGCTATGATGAAGGATCAGTCCCTTTAGAAATAACGCGTGTTGGGCATTTTACCTGAGAGTATAGAATGAAATGGGACTCGCGCCCATTTAAATAATTTATTTTCGTGCTCGGTTTTTACAACAGGAAGACCAGTAATAACATTCCGGTTATTTAAGTTTTTATAGTGGATGGAAGTAGATGTAAACGTGTGATGTTAACATCATACAGTCACTGTGGTGAACTGTGTGCTCGCATCGCGATCAGCAAGATGAGGAGTCAGAGACTGGAGTAATATCAAATAGTCACCGCGGTCCTGCTCTCGCTGATGGTTGTGTTTGTATCAAGTGTGGTTCTAAAGGGATGCGCGCGCGCTGTTCAAATGGAAGTCTGGTGAACATTAACTAATATTGTTGTTTAATTTATCTATTCAAACAGGTGCAGTGCTGATTCGTGGGAAGATTCTGTGGTAAGGTAATTCATATTTTTTTAATAACGGGGACAAGTCGTACCGGTCATATTACGCCCAATAAGCTGACCGCAATTGTAGGCAAATTATAGAGTCAATTATAGCTGAGCTTATAAAGAAGCCATCTTGATAAGTCATAGCCTTCGTTTAATGAAATAAAACTCAGCATCGGATTCACAAAGAGGACGGTCTTGGTCTAACTAATTGATTAACTTTCTTCAGTAAAGCTTTCGGAGGCTGTTGACACGATAAAGAATTTGATATTATTTACTTAGATTTTAGTTAAGGCATTTGATAGGTTCCGCACCATAAGACTGTTTGAAGAAAGTAGAGGCTCATGGCATTGGGGGAAGGGATTGCTTCTCGTGGATCGATCATGGCTCACAGACAGAAGCAAAGAAGTGTCCATAAATGGTGGTTAAATCGAGGTGGGGCTCAGTAACAAGTGGCGTTCCACAGGGGATCAGGGGTTTTCCTTTGGGCCCGTTGTGTTTCTATATATATCAATAAATCTTGATGAAGGACAATTACTAGTGATATGAGCAATTCGCCGATGACTCGAAGATTGGTAGGATAATTGATTCAAAACGTAGATGTTAGGGATAACTTCAGGAGGATTTAGACAAACTCTACTCTAGGTCAGAAAAGTGGAACAGGATGCAGTTCAATGATAGAATACATGCAAGGTTCTGAAGATCGGGAGTGTCCATAACCCTAGCACTTATAAGTTAAAATATGTAGAACTTAACATACCAGATGCGCGCGAAATGGACTTGGGGGGGTTATGGTAAGCAGCAACCATAAACCAAGACAGCAATGCCTAAGCGACGTAATAAGGCAAATGAATATGCGGATTTATATCAGAAGTGTAAGCAACAGAAGTCCAGAGGTTCATACTGCAGCTTTATACATCATTTGAGTAGCCTCACCCTGGGGGGTGATGTTTTTTATTTTTTAGCAGCTCAATTTGGTCTCCATATTCAGAATGGACATTAAATTCGTTAGAAAACATTCTGCGTTGGATGACTAAAATTAATTCATAGCATTAGAATCTTCCTTAGGAAGAAGATTTGTAGATCTTTAAGTTACATTCACTTGTTAGACGAGAATGAGGGGAGACCTGTACGAAGTGTATAAGTGGAAGTTAGTATTAATAAAGGGATCATTAACAAGGTCTTGAGGTATCTCTCCAGATGAGAACCCGCGAGTAATGGATTTAAATTAGATAAGTTTAGATTTAGAGAAGGACATAGAAGTATTGCTTTGGAAATAGGGTAAGTAGTAGATGTGGAACAGTCATAACCTAGTTGGGTAATTGAGCTAGGATTTGGGTAGTTTCAATTTTGGTTTGGATAAATAGCATGAGTGGGATGGGTTGCGGATTTTGGAGTGGACTTGCATTGCATTCAGAAGCTACCGACACATATTTTCTAGAGAGGGTGCAGACAATTTGAAAATTGGGTAGGTCAATTGTTTGTTAGTGGGATGAATTGTTAAAGGACCTGCCTAGTATGGGCCAACTTAGGCATGCATGCAGTGTTCCTCCTTCTTATGTTCTTTGTTCTTATGTAAAATAACTTTTGGAACTTCTGTTACTTATACTTCTTGGTAAATCCATGTAATCTGTTGGCCTTTTTGGGCACATTAAGCATGCTGTATTGGTTTAGATTCTATGCTTACCATGACTTCCCAAGTCCTTTTCACATTCTTATGACATGCTCTACTTTTCACCTAGTTTATAGCGTCGAGGGTTATTTTCATTACAAAGGGCAATTCCCCTACATTATCACTATTAAACTTCATCTGCCATTTTTAGACCAAGACATCTAATTTGTTCAAAATCGTCCTGGAAGTTCTTGATATCCTCCTCAGAGTGAAATTATACGGCTATTCTTTGTCTCATCAGCAAACTTATAATGTTCCATAGTAATGTCCCTCATCAAGGTCATTAATGTAAATTATATGAAAAAAGAGAGGCCCTAAAACTGATCCTTGTGGAACGCCACTAGTGACTAATCCCATCAGATATCACTCATTAATGCGTAACTCTTGCTTTCTATTGGTAAGCCATGCCTCAATCATGCTAGAACTTTACTCCATACCATGAGCTTGCCATACTTTTCTTAAGAGTCTCTTGTGAGGTACTCTTTATCGAAGGCTTTACAGAAAATCCAAAATAAACAATTTCATGTAAAGTAAAAGGACACAGCGCACAATAATGTGCACGTTTTATTGTGGCAACGTTTCGCTCTCCAGGAGCTTTATCAAGCCATTACAAACAATACATGGACACAGAGGGTATATAAAGGCTCAGAGTGAGGTGAATACTAGTGACGGTACCATTTTCGATGTGCACTAGTGGTAGTAGTAGTAGTGAAGATTGTTGGTAGTGACAAGAGTCAATACTATATGGTTTAGAGCATTTAATTCGTAATGAAGGTAAAAGGATATAAAAAAGCTATTACTTGGGTACATAAAAATAGGTTGGACCAAATATAAACTGAATGAGGCAGCTTGTTTCAGTGTTTCACTCTTTGTGCTTTGTGGTAGTATAACAGGAGAGAGACTATGTGATCGGCAGGGTTTACTGATTTTCAGGAGGATTCTTGCCTAGACTTCGGAGAGGTGAAGCTGCCGTTGTTTTGTTTTAATTGTATTCGAGAATACAGCGCTCTCAGTGCTGATTAGGCCACTTGCGTGGTGCGGAAAATAGTTTCTTTTATCACTAATTGGGCGTCTCTGAATTTTCATAAGATGATTGGTGGATTTCGGTTGTTTTACACAGGCGTTGTTTAAGTTGTCGTTCCTACATGCGTTATAGTGTTCATTGAGGCGGCGTCATGTCGGGTTTCTTGCTGTTTCACTACGTAGATCTTTCACAGTTCCACCAGGAGCTATCTATTAGTGTAAACTCCTGGCATTGATGGTTCGTGCGGTGCTTGGGTTTTGTCCTGGTTAGTCCTTTATGAAGTGGTAGAAGCGATGGCGACCTGGTGTTAGCTTGTGAAAGTAACCTTTTGAGACGTTTAGTTGAAACCTGGCTGTTGGAAGAATTATAACTTTGTTGGGAGGCTGGTGTTGAGCGTGAGAGAATGATGATCTGAGAGTCGCCTCTTCTCTTGCAGTCTTGATGAAAAAGAAGGACATTGTAACTCTGAGAATGTTGGTGAATGTAAGTTACATTCCTCGTCAAGAAACTCAGGGCTACAAATTCGGTATGCTCTTAGGAAAAACCCGATGATGATGCCTCTTTTGGTCTTGGTATCTTGACTGGAATAGAAGTGTGTGAGATCATTTTTATTGTGGGTTCTCGATAAACTAGAAATCTTAGTAGGTGTTGTCTACTTTGTGAATGAGGACGTCTAGGAAAGTTAGCATTGTCCATTGGACACTTTATTCTAGTGTAAACTGAATCGCTGGTTTCAACTGCGTTGAGCTTGCCTGAAGATCCCGTACATCAAAACCGTTTGGAGTTATTACGAAGGGACATCGTCCACCGTAACGTAAACCTCTATGAGTGAGCTTGAAGGGATGATTTGATGTTGGCGAATGTGTTCGGACTCTAGGTGTTCCATGTATAAGTTGGCTAGGACGGCACTTATTGGAGGACCCATTCCCATGCCGTTAGGTTTGTTTGTAGAGCTTGTCATTGAAGGGAAAACAGTTGAATGTGTAAACACAGAGTTCAATCCAAGTCAACAAAATCTTCGGGAGTATGTGCTGGTAGAGGAATGATTGTGATGGTCCTGGTTGCTTTACGTCGTAGAGAACCTCCGAAGGCTTTTTCTTGGGTTAGGTTCTTTGTTGTGAAGAGGGTAAGTCACATCAAAACTGCTTTAGTTTTTCTCTGTATACGGGATGGAGAGGTTACGGATGCGGTGGAGAAGTCGCCTGACAGTGTTTTAAGTTCGAGGCGGGGCTGATGGTCCCCAGAAGGCAGGAAAGATGTTTGGCAAGAACTACGGCTAGTTTGTTGTGGAGCACTGCGCCTATTCATGACGTGAGTGGTCTGAAGAGGTACAGCTCATATCTCCTCTCAGACCAATCACCTTCGTCTTACACTTGAAGAAACCCTTTGGATTTCAGTCTTTGATTCATTAGCAACTCTAATTTCATAGTCGACGTTTAGCCTTTCTATCGCCTTTTTTACTTTTCTTTTAAGCTGAAACATATTGGTCAGTAAGAGGTTAACCTCTCTCCCCCCCCTTTGTTGCGCTATAAATTCCCCTTTTCTCCCCTAATAGATGGCTTTGCCTCCCTCGTTAAACCATTTAGGTCGATCGTTATTATTAACAAATTCTCTCTGGGAATGTAATACTCTGCTGGCACTGGTGACATTATTGAGAACAATCCTATAAAAGCAGATCCCATTCACTCATTCATGAAGTCATCGTGATTATCGTCAATTAAAATCATTAGCTAGATAGATGGACCCCAATCAAGATTAGACAAGATGTTCCTAAGTCCATTATAATCGCCGCAGAACGTAAAATCGGTGGATTTTTACGTATTATCAGTTATTCTGCATTACCAATAATGCTAAAGGTTGTTGGATTTGTGATCACTTGCGCCAAGGCTCTTCAGTGTATCTCCAGATCTATTCACGAGTGTTTCTTATTTGACATGACTAGGTCTAGCAAATTATTAACCCCTGGTAGGTTCAGTTAATTCTGTTTCAGAAAAACAAGCCCTGAACTGTTTCCATGAAGTCTCTGGACTCTATGATTTCCGGTCACAAAGAATTCCATGTCAATTGGGCTAAAGTTAATGTCCCTACTAGGACTACGTTACTTGTGTCCAGGAAGCCCTAACAAATTTACGTCCAAAGAAGTCTCCCTCTGTCGTGAGCCAAGCCAGGAGGTCGGTCTATATACAATAGAATTAGTTTTTACTTGTCCCTTCCACGAACTCTACCCAAAAAGACTTCGTTACTGCTCCATTCTATTTTTATACTGTTTTTATGCAACATTTAATATTGTCTTCGTTCAGACTATGCTCTCCTCCCCCCTTACCATTACATCTATTCCACATTGAATAACTTAAATCCTGAATATTACACTCAGCAGTCATATCCCGTCTCTTTAAACCATACCACGTTCAGTTAATGCCATGATATCAAAGTTCCCAGCACATGCTACCAAACGTTTGTACTTCATTAATTTTTATTTCTTGCACTTCGATGTTAGCATTAAATTTACTTCATTATGTTTT
The DNA here is from genome assembly GCF_026875155.1 of Cherax quadricarinatus. Taxonomy (NCBI): domain Eukaryota; kingdom Metazoa; phylum Arthropoda; class Malacostraca; order Decapoda; family Parastacidae; genus Cherax; species Cherax quadricarinatus. The sequence goes on along the minus strand of NW_026479017.1, from coordinate 20,128 downwards.
TTCTTCTGCCACATTTGTCCTATTCATCTTGGTTTTACCAGACAATTTCTGAAATTATCATTACCCAGAGGTTACTCTAACAGTTAACTATTAAGATTCTTAATTTCAGAGCATAAGTCAATACTATCCATACTCATTATTAATCATTTCTAAACCCTACCTCTAACTAATCCTAGTTTAAAGTCCCTAACACCCCCTCAACTGGTTACGCAATGAAAGAACCCCCACCCTGCCCTGGATAAAGTGAACCCATCCCTGGCATACTATGTCATTTGGCCATAGAAGTGTCCCAGTTGTCAATAGTAACGGTACTGCATTTATCCTACAGTGTTTATCCAGCCAATCAATTAATACACCAAGTGGCTCTGGACAAACCATTCATTACCAAAACACCTCTTTTAGGCAAAAATAATGCCACATATAACAGGGCGCCCCCCTTCTTCTATCTTGTCTATTAGCTGTCCTGACATACCTTTCTAACTAAATCCTCACTTCTACGCTTGCCTACATCATTGCCTCCAGCACTGACGGCAAATAATAGGATTATACCGATTTACCGTTATGTTGTTGTCAAGCGGCTAACAATGTCCTCTATCCACGCCCCAGAGAAAGCATCCCTTTGTCTACTACTCCTGTCCTTAAGCAGAATGACCCTTATCCATGTATCTAAACCGGGTATCCCCAAACAACAACAATATTCTTACCTTCCTTTGTTGTCGTTTCATCGTTGACGATCCAGTAGTAGTAGACTCTCATTCGTCGGGTAGCACCGAGAAATCGCGTTGGAGGTTTCACACGGGTGTTTCCACAGCAGTCTCTTTCTTCTTCATAGTTTTCTGGGCTTTCCATTCGTCTTCTTATCGTCAACTTCCGTCCCCGTCCCTGCTGTTCCAGCCACTGACCACGATCCCTTCTTGACCGTGAGGACTCGGAAACAGGAGGATACCTACGAATCCTCTTGTTTTCCTCGTGTCAATCGCCGTATTCCTCTTCGCTGCCCTCAATTCTTCCTTAAAGTTGCTTGGAAAGTTGCTCGATGGAGGGATCTTGGTTCAGTCCAGGGGAGCAAATAAGACACTTTTCAAGAGAGTTAAGTACAATGGGTTCCCACCTAAGAGCACACAAAACACAGGTTTCACAGAGAAGCTAAGTACACGTCACCACTGAGCTAAGTACCGTCACCACTGACGCTAGTACACTGAGCGAATGTCCCGTTTATAGGACTATAATTGAGGCCTTTCAGCGGTGTTATATTATTACTGTTAATATTGAAAAAAGCATGTGTATTATCACTATCTATGTTAGTTTCACTATTATCGATATGCTATCGCTATTATCGTTATTATCACTATTATTGTTATTATCACTATTTTGTAATTATCTTATAATTTTACTATTATGGTTAGTAGGATTTCTTGTGCTATATAGAGTTTAAGTTCTCGGGAACCTTCGAGTGAAATTGTTCAGTTGTTTTTGTCCGGGCTGGCCTGACGTGGCTCAGCGCATCCAACCTGACGACCGTCAACAGATGCAAGTAGTCAGTCAGCTCCAGCTCTAGCCCATGACCATGATTGTATAGTGGCTCTTACGGTTTACTGTTGATGGTTTGAGAATACTGGATTTTTAGACTTAGAGCTGCAGTGGTTCACAATTAGGCGCGTGGTTTCCACAGTCAGCAGTGTTGGTTCACTGTCAGGCAGTGTGGTTCAACCAGTAAAGCAATGGTTCACAGTTCAGGCTGTTGGTTCACAGTCAGGCAGTGTGGTTCACAGTCAGGCAGTGGTTCACAGTCAGGCAGTGTGGGTCACAGTCAGGCAGTGTGGTTCACAGTCAGGCAGTGGTTCACAGTCAGGCAGTGTGGTTCACAGTCAGGCAGTGTGGTTCACAGTCAGGCAGTGGTACAACAGTCACGGCATGTCGGTTCACAGTCAGGCAGTGGTTCACAGTCAGGCAGGTGTGGTTCACAGTCAGGTGAGTGGTTCACAGTCAGGCAGTTGTGGTTCACAGTTCAGACTGGTGTCGGTTCACAGTCAGGCAGTGGGTTTCACAGTCAGACAGTGGTTACAAGTCAGGCAGTAGTTCACAAGTCAGGCTGTGTGGTTCACAGTCAGGCAGTGTGGTTCACAGTCAGGCAGTGGTTCACGGTCAGGCAGTGTGGTTCACAGTCAGGCAGTGGTTCACAGTCAGGCAGTGGGTCACAGTCAGGCAGTGTGGTTCATAGTCAGGCAGTGGTTCACAGTCAGGCAGTGGTTCACAGTCAGGACAGTGGGTCACAGTCAGCAGTGTGGGACACAGTCAGGCAGTGTGGTTCACAGTCAGGCAGTGTGGTTCACAGTCAGGCAGTGGTTCAAGTCAGGCAGTGTGGAGTCACAGTAGGCAGTGTGGTTCACAGTCAGGCAGTGGTTTCACTGTCAGGCAGTGTCGGTTCACAGTAGCAGTGTGGTTCACAGTCAGGCAGTGGTACACAGTCAGGCAATGTGGTTCACAGTCAGGCAGTGGTTCACAGTCAGGCAGTGTGGTTCACAGTCAGGGCAGAGAGGTTCACAGTCAGGCAAGTGTGTTTCACGTCAGACTAGTGTGGTTCACAGTCAGGCAGTGTGGTTCACAGTCAGACAGTGGTTCACAGTCAGGCAGTGGTTCACAGTCAGGCAGTGTGGTTCACAGTCAGGCAGTGTGGGGTTCACAGTCAGGGCAGTGGTTCACGGTCAGCAGGTGGTTCAACAGTAAGGCTGTGGTTCACAGTCAGGCAGTGGGTCACAGTCAGGCAGTGTGGTTCATAGTCAGGCAGTGGTTCACAGTCAGGCAGTGGTTCACAGTCAGGCAGTGTGGGTCACAGTCAGGCAGTGTGGTTCACAGTCAGGCAGTGGTTCACAGTCAGGCAGTGGTTCAGTCAGGCAGTGGTTCATAGTCAGACAGTGGTTCACAGTCAGGCAGTGGGTCACACTCAGGCAGTGTGGTTCACAGTTCAGGCAGGGTTCACAGTCGGGCAGTGGTTCACAGTCCAGGCAGTGGTTCACAGTAGGCAGAGTGTTCACAGTTCAGGCAGTGGTTCACCAGTCAGGCAAGTGGTTCACAGTCAGGCAGTGGTTACAGTCAGGGGCAGTGGTGCACAGTCAGGCAGTGTGGTTCACAGTCAGGCAGTGGTTCACAGTCAGGCAGTGGTTCACAGTCAGGCAGTGGTTCACAGTCAGGCAGTGGTTCACAGTCAGGCAGTGGTTCACAGTCAGGCAGTGGTTCACAGTCAGGCAGTGTGGTTCACAGTCAGGCAGAGTGGTTCACAGTCAGGCAGTGTGGTTCACAGTCAGGCAGTGGTTCACAGTCAGGCAGTGGTTCACAGTCAGGCAGTGTGGTTCACAGTCAGGCAGTGTGGTTCACAGTCAGGCAGTGGTTCACAGTCAGGCAGTGTGGTTCACAGTCAGGCAGTGGTTCACAGTCAGGCAGTGTGGTTCACAGTCAGGCAGTGTGGTTCACAGTCAGGCAGTGTGGTTCACAGTCAGGCAGTGGTTCACAGTCAGGCAGTGTGGTTCACAGTCAGGCAGTGGTTCACAGTCAGGCAGTGTGGTTCACAGTCAGGCAGTGTGGTTCACAGTCAGGCAGTGTGGTTCACAGTCAGGCAGTGTGGTTCACAGTCAGGCAGTGTGGTTCACAGTCAGGCAGTGGTTCACAGACAAGGGTTGAAGGCACAATCAATAACTATCAAGGTCGGGCATCTCCTCGCATGGTGGCGCCACAGTCGCCCATGTTCGTGGGCGTTGGTGGGTGTGAGTGGGCGGCCGCCACCCCTCGCCTTCCCACCCAGGTCTGTGGGCACTACTATCACCACTACCCCGACCACCACTACCACAACTACACGACACTCTCACACTACCACTACCACTTACTACCTTCTACACTGTCACCACTACCACCATCACCACACAAATTACATGCAATCGACGGCCTATACTGACCCACAGTTTGGCACTGTGTCAGGTGCCAGGGTCACGCAGGGAGGGAGGTGCAGGGGTCAGGCAAGGGAGGGGGGTGCTTGCCTACACCTCCCAAACTTCATCAACGCCCTTCAGTAAGAAGCATAAAACGGTTGATAGGCTTTCTTAGACCTACTAGGCCCATGCTGGGCAGGTTATAACTAAACTCACTCCTTGATTTATCCCACCCTTACTGCCTTATCTCAAAAGCTCCACCAGGTACTCGCTTGAGAGACAACACCTCAGACATTGTTCCAATCATCCCAACTCTGTTGTCAAAACCAGTGTTTCCTCTATCCTTTCTAATCTAAAATTAATCCAATTGACGCCATTTACAGTGAGTCCGTCTTGGTTAGTTAGGTGTTTTCAGCATCTTTTTTATATCCCTTTATTTACTTTTGTTTTCCATTAACATACACTTCATGTCATTACCTTTCCTGGCAGTTTGGTCACTCTCCACCGCAAGTATCTACACTCCTGGCAGTTGGGGTCCACTTCCACCGCTGTAATTCTACCTACCCTGGCAGTTTTGTCTTGGTCACACTTCCCACCGCAGTCATCTACCTTCCTTGGCAGTTTTTGGTTTTCACTTCCCACCGTAGTCATCTAAACTTCTGGCAGTTCTGGGTCCATTCCCAACGCAGGTCATCTCATTCCTGGCAGTTTGGGTTCCACTTCCCACAGCAAGTTCATCTACCTTCCTGGCAGTTTGGTCCATCCACTTCCCACACCGCAGTATCTACCTTCATGGAAGTTTGGTCCACCTTCCAACCGGGCCAAGTCTTTCCTTCTGGCAGTTTGGTCCACTTCCCACGCAGTCATTCTACCTTCCTGGAGGTTTTGGTCATCTCCAAACTTCCCACCGCAGACAGTCATCTACTTCCTGGCTGTTTGGTCACTTCCACGCAGTCTAGTCTACCTTCCTGGCAGGTTTGAGTCTTAACCACCGCCACACAGTCATCTACCTCCTTCCTGGCAGTTTGGTCCACCCCCTTCTCACCGCACATGTCATCTACCTTTCCTGGCAGTTTGGTCCACTTTCCCACCGCAGTCATCTACCTTCCTGGCAGTCAGTTTTCGGTCCACTTCAACGCAGTCATCTACATATCTCGGCAGTTTGGTCCATCCTCCACTTTCCCACCGCAGTCATCTACCTTCCTGGGCAGTTTGGTCTACTTCCCACCGCTGGTATTCTACATTCCTGGCAGTTTGGTCCTTTCCACTTCCACTCGCAGTCATATACATACCTGGCAGTTTGGTACACTTCCCACACAGTCATTCTACCTTCCTGGCGTATTGGTCCACTCCACCGCATTATCTACCTTAATCGGCTGTTTGGGTCCAACTTCCACCGCAGTCATCTAACCTTTTCTGGCAGTTTGGTCTACACTTCCCACCGCAGTTCTACTTCCTGGCAGTTTGGTCCACTTTCCACCGCAGGTAATTATACCTGCCTGGCAGTTTGGTCTTTCCACTTACCACCGCAGTCATCTACCGTCCTGGCGGTTTGGTCCTCCTCTTACCACCGCTATCATCTACCTCCTGGCAGTTTGGTCCATTCCACCGCAGTCATCTACCTTCTGGGCAGTTGGTCCACTTCCACCGCAGTCATCTACACTTCCTGGCAGTTTTGGTCCACTTCCCACCGCAGTTATCTACCTTCCTGGCAGTTTGTCCACCCTTCTTCCACACAGCAGTCAATCTACCTTCTGGCAGTTTGGCTCACTTCCCACCGCAGTAATCTACCTACCTGGCAGTTTTGGTCCAGCTTCTCACCGCAGTCATCTACCTTCCTGGCAGTTTGTCCACTTTCTCACCGCAGGGCACTTACCTTCCTGGCGTTGGTACACTTCCCAACCGCTGGCATCTACCTTACTGGCAGTTTAGTCCATTACCAACCGCTGTCATCTACCTTACTGGCAGTTTGCGTCCACTTTTCCCACCGCAGTCATCTACCTTCATGGCAGTTTGGTTCCATTCCCACCCGACAGGTAAATCTTACCTTCCTGGCAGTCTTGGGTCAATTCCCACCGCCAGGTTATCTACATTCCTGTCAGTTTGGGGTTTCATTTCCCACCGCAGTCATATCTACCTTCCTGGCCAGTTTGGTGGGGTCCACTTCCCACCCCGCAGTTTCATTACCTTTCCTGGCAGTCTTGGTCCACTTCCACCGCAGTCATATACATTCATGGCAGTTTTGGTCCACTTTCACCGCACAGTCACTCTACCCTTCCTGGCAGTTTGGTCACTTCCCACCGCAGTCATCTACCCCTCTTCCTGGCAGTTTTGGTCCCACTTCCACGCAGTCATCTACCTTCCTGGCAGTTTGGGTCCACTTCTCACCGCAGTCATTCTACCTTCTGGCAGTTTACAGCAAGAGAGAAGATTTCCACTTCCCCAATCGCATTGTCATCTACCCCTTTCCTGGCAGTTTGGGTCCTCTTCTCACCGCTCAGGCGGTCATCTACCTTCTGGCGTTTGGGTTTGGCGGGGTCTCCACCTTCCCACCGCAAGTTCATCTACCTTCTCAGGCTGTTTTGGGGTTGTTCCACTTCCCACCGCAGGTCTTCTACCTTCCTGGCAGTTTGGGGGGGGGGGGGGAGGTCCACTTCCCTCAGCTTTTCATTACTTCCTTCCTGGCTGTTTGGTCCACTTCCCCACCGCAGTCACCAACAAAGTCATCTACCTTCTGGCAGTTTTTGTCACTCTCCACCACAGTCATCTTACCTTCCTGGCAGTGTGGTCCACTTCCTCCCCGGCAGTCATTCTACTACCTGGCTGTGTTTGGGGGGTGGGGGCGTGGTCCACTGCCCACCGCATGGTCATACCTTTCCTGGGTCACGTTTGAGGGTCCACTTCCCCCCACCCAGCAGTCATCTACCCTTCTGGGCAAGTGTGGTCCACTTCCCACCCCGCTTCATCTACCTTCTGGCAGTCTGTTTCGGGGTCCACTCTTCCCACCGCCAAGTAGTCAGTCTCTACCCTTCCTGGCAGTTTGGGTACACTTCACACCGCAGTCATCTAACTTCCTGGCAGTTTGTCCACTTCCCACCCCAGTCATCTACCTTCCTGGCATGTTTGGGTCCACTTCCCACCGCTGTCATATCTAACCCTACCTGGCTGTTATGGTCCAACTTTCCCACCGCAAGTAGTCAAGTCATCTATCCTTCCTGGCAGTTTGGGGCGTCCACTTCACACCGCTGTTCATCTTCCCTTCCTGGCAGTCTTGGTTCCACTTCCCACCGGCAAGTCATCTACATTCCTGGCCAGTTTGGGGGGGGTTCACTTCCCACCGCGCAACGCTGTCCATTCTCCTTCATGGCCCAGTTTGTGGGTACTACCACCGCAGTCATCTACCGTCCTGGAAGTTTGAGGGGGTCCACTTCCCACCGCCAGATCATCTTCCCTTCTGGCCGTTTGGGGTCTCTCCACTTCCCACCGCTGTACCATCTCAGTCATATACCTGCCTGGGCAGTTTGGGGGTCCCTAGGTCCTCGGTGGGTTCCACTTCCCACCGCAGTCATCTTCACCTTCCTGGCAGTTTGGCTGTTTCCACTTCTCACCGCAGTCATCTACCTTCCTGGCAGTTTGGTCTTCCACTTCCCACCGGCAGTCATTTTCTACCTTCCTGGCGTCTGTTATGAGTTTTGGGGGTTCCACCTTCACACACCCGCAGTCATCTACCTTCCTGGCCTGTTTGGGTCATCTTCTCACGCACGCAGTCATCTACCTTCCTGGCAGTTTGGTTTCTTCATACTTCCCTCCTCGCTGTCATCTTCCTTCCTGGCTGTTTGGTCAACTGCTCTCCGCATGGCATCTTCTTCTTGGGTGTTTGTGGGTCTCTTCCCTCCAGCTGTATTCGTCCCGGACGGGCTGTTGGGTAGTGCCACCCCCCGCGCCCCCCCCCCCCACCCCATCACCTACCCAGCACCACTGTAGCTGGTGATGTCTTGCAGGATATTCGTGGCGCAGACTTCTGGATAACCCTGTGGACGTTTCTCCAGGCCGGCAGGTGGAGGTGGAGCAGAAGCTATCTCTAGAGATGTTTACGACTTCAAGGGTGATGGGACTGATTACATCGTCTTCACATCTCTACTGTGTTCCTGCCTACTTCTGCTATTCGACTGAAGAAGCCTCTGTGTAGGCGCGAAAAGTCTCGGAATAATGTCTGTTCTAACTGTTGCTTATGTGTCATTACTAACAATCTGTGTAGACCTGTTTGTGTGCTCTCTGTGAATCTGAACCAGGATGCCCTCTCTGAGCAGCTTTACCAGCGCTGAGAGATGAACTCAGAGTTGCTAAACTGGAGATATGGAGGAGAAACAAGCAGGATTCGCAGTAATCCTTCTGTTGTGAGTCCCCAGGTTAAGAGGGGAGCTTGGTCAGTGGCGGAGGCAAACATGGAACCAAGCTGAAGATTAAAGAAAAACGGGTGGAGATGGCAGAAACAAAAGAGAAACAGAAGAACTTGCCGTGGAAACTTCAACTCATTCTCGGTGCTACCTGACGAATGTGAGGGTTTACTGGGATGCCATAACGAGCACCAAGGAAGCTTGGCAGACGTAGAGTGAGACATCCCTTAGAAACCCCCTAACGAAGACCCCATACGAGAAACGTCAGACCGAATTTACAAGTGGTGTAATGCTACATGGCGAATGTGAGTCGACTACTCGGAGATCATACGGACGCCGCAAGGAAGGTAAAAACATTGTTGTTGTTGGGGATAGCCAGATTTAGGACATGGATAGGGATTCTGTTTGAAGGATAGGAGTAGGAGGCAGTGAGTGTGTTTTCCTGGGGCTGGGATTGAAGGATATTTGTACGTCTGGATGACATCATGAGAGGTAATGTGGAGCATTCTTTATCTGTCTCAGTGCTGGAGGCAAACGATGTTGGGCAGACGTAGGATGTGAGGACTGATTTGCAGGTATAGGTCAGCAATAGAGAAATTGGAAGAAGGGTGGGAAACTATGTATGTGGCAATTTTGCCACGGAGAGGAGTTGGAAATGACATGGTTGTCCAGAGCAATGGGTGTCAATTGCTGGTGGACAAATCTGTACGGAAAATGCGGTAACATTAATACAAACTGGGACCTTTTATATGCAGAATGACATGTATGCCAGGGATTCGGGGTTCCACTTGTCAAGGTGTGGGGGTGGGCGCACTGGCCAATGCAGTGGAGGGAGCTGTTAGGTCTTTAACTTAGGAATAGTTAGTGGTATGGGTTTTGGCGCGGAAAACTGGGAAGTCGCAGGGTTGTAACATGAGTACTAGAGAAACTAGTAATAGGCAAAATGAGGGGATATTGGAAAGCCAGTGGCACTAATTGACATGACAGTAATAGGTTTAGAGGAAATAACAGAAGGAGCAGAAGGGTTAAAGAGATAGGAGGGTCATTAAATATTTATTAATCAAATAGTTCGCGTGCTAGGAATAAGATGGACGAGTTGAAGACTAGTTGCTTAGTGCAGGGTAACATAGATGTATTTGCCATTTCTGAGACGTGGTTTAATTCAAAAAAGTCGGGACATGCCTGTCAGAAATGTCACATTCAGGGTTTTAAATTGTTCCAAGTAGATAGAAGTATCGGGAAGGGTGGTGGGGTGGCATTGTTTTGTCGAAATCACTTGAACTGTTGCATAATAAAAACGGGTATTAAGTCTGAAGTAACACATACACGAGTCTGTTAGATAGAATTTTCAGAGGGGCATGAAAAAATTAATTTTTAGGTGAGATATACGTCCCTTTGGGGGGACGGTATAATTAACCTAAAATTAATATAGATAGGGAAGGGGAGGACTACTATGGGAGGGAAATTGTTAGGGCCACAAGGCACGAATATAATGTAGTAATTCTAGGAGACTTTAACTTTAGTCATATTGATTGGCATTTTTGTCTGGGGAATTTGAATCAATACGATTGCACTCATAGCATAGTCTGTGTCATCGCGCTCGCTGTTTAGTTTGAAGCAGTTTGTCGACAGAACCTACAAGAGAGGTTAACCTCGCTTGTGACATTAGTAGTCTGGGCCTAAGAAACAATGTGTTCTCTATCTTTGTTGCTCTCGTAAGTTTTAGAAGTTTCAGAGGAACTGGGCGCTTAGCGACCAGATCGTATTTCAATTACATGTGAGAATTGAATGGAAGTATTATAGTAGGGAACCCGCAGTAACTAGGCTCCCAGATTTGCGCTTAGGCAGGTTACGGATGGGCTCTTAGAGAACACTTATATCTGATGACTGGGGGGTGAACGCGGAGATCGAGATTATCACGCATAGTATTGAACACGGCTAGTGTCCGCCTGAACACAATACACTCTGCTGTGTCTCACGTAGAGAATCGCATTAACGCGTTGTTATCGTGTATAGAGGAGTAATGATTGTATGTTATGTCACACATCTCTCGCAGAGAATGGATCCCCAAAATGGCCCATGAATAAATGTAGCGCCTAGCCAGATCAAGATATGTCTTGTCGAGTGGCATAAGAAAGGAATTTGATTTTAGCGAGCGCTTTATCTCAGAAAAGAGGCGACGAGGGGTCATCTGTATGTGTGGAATCAGTATTTGGGACATTAGAGAGGGACATTAAAAAAGGGGATTAGAAAAGGCTAAAAAAGGGACTATGAAATTAAAGTTGCTGAAGGGGGAGTCGTCTCACGTAAGAATAGATATCCCACAGATCTATAGCAGTTTTTCCACAAGGATGTCCTTTATCTAGAAACTCATCAAAAGCTCTGCTATGATGAAGGATCAGTCCCTTTAGAAATAACGCGTGTTGGGCATTTTACCTGAGAGTATAGAATGAAATGGGACTCGCGCCCATTTAAATAATTTATTTTCGTGCTCGGTTTTTACAACAGGAAGACCAGTAATAACATTCCGGTTATTTAAGTTTTTATAGTGGATGGAAGTAGATGTAAACGTGTGATGTTAACATCATACAGTCACTGTGGTGAACTGTGTGCTCGCATCGCGATCAGCAAGATGAGGAGTCAGAGACTGGAGTAATATCAAATAGTCACCGCGGTCCTGCTCTCGCTGATGGTTGTGTTTGTATCAAGTGTGGTTCTAAAGGGATGCGCGCGCGCTGTTCAAATGGAAGTCTGGTGAACATTAACTAATATTGTTGTTTAATTTATCTATTCAAACAGGTGCAGTGCTGATTCGTGGGAAGATTCTGTGGTAAGGTAATTCATATTTTTTTAATAACGGGGACAAGTCGTACCGGTCATATTACGCCCAATAAGCTGACCGCAATTGTAGGCAAATTATAGAGTCAATTATAGCTGAGCTTATAAAGAAGCCATCTTGATAAGTCATAGCCTTCGTTTAATGAAATAAAACTCAGCATCGGATTCACAAAGAGGACGGTCTTGGTCTAACTAATTGATTAACTTTCTTCAGTAAAGCTTTCGGAGGCTGTTGACACGATAAAGAATTTGATATTATTTACTTAGATTTTAGTTAAGGCATTTGATAGGTTCCGCACCATAAGACTGTTTGAAGAAAGTAGAGGCTCATGGCATTGGGGGAAGGGATTGCTTCTCGTGGATCGATCATGGCTCACAGACAGAAGCAAAGAAGTGTCCATAAATGGTGGTTAAATCGAGGTGGGGCTCAGTAACAAGTGGCGTTCCACAGGGGATCAGGGGTTTTCCTTTGGGCCCGTTGTGTTTCTATATATATCAATAAATCTTGATGAAGGACAATTACTAGTGATATGAGCAATTCGCCGATGACTCGAAGATTGGTAGGATAATTGATTCAAAACGTAGATGTTAGGGATAACTTCAGGAGGATTTAGACAAACTCTACTCTAGGTCAGAAAAGTGGAACAGGATGCAGTTCAATGATAGAATACATGCAAGGTTCTGAAGATCGGGAGTGTCCATAACCCTAGCACTTATAAGTTAAAATATGTAGAACTTAACATACCAGATGCGCGCGAAATGGACTTGGGGGGGTTATGGTAAGCAGCAACCATAAACCAAGACAGCAATGCCTAAGCGACGTAATAAGGCAAATGAATATGCGGATTTATATCAGAAGTGTAAGCAACAGAAGTCCAGAGGTTCATACTGCAGCTTTATACATCATTTGAGTAGCCTCACCCTGGGGGGTGATGTTTTTTATTTTTTAGCAGCTCAATTTGGTCTCCATATTCAGAATGGACATTAAATTCGTTAGAAAACATTCTGCGTTGGATGACTAAAATTAATTCATAGCATTAGAATCTTCCTTAGGAAGAAGATTTGTAGATCTTTAAGTTACATTCACTTGTTAGACGAGAATGAGGGGAGACCTGTACGAAGTGTATAAGTGGAAGTTAGTATTAATAAAGGGATCATTAACAAGGTCTTGAGGTATCTCTCCAGATGAGAACCCGCGAGTAATGGATTTAAATTAGATAAGTTTAGATTTAGAGAAGGACATAGAAGTATTGCTTTGGAAATAGGGTAAGTAGTAGATGTGGAACAGTCATAACCTAGTTGGGTAATTGAGCTAGGATTTGGGTAGTTTCAATTTTGGTTTGGATAAATAGCATGAGTGGGATGGGTTGCGGATTTTGGAGTGGACTTGCATTGCATTCAGAAGCTACCGACACATATTTTCTAGAGAGGGTGCAGACAATTTGAAAATTGGGTAGGTCAATTGTTTGTTAGTGGGATGAATTGTTAAAGGACCTGCCTAGTATGGGCCAACTTAGGCATGCATGCAGTGTTCCTCCTTCTTATGTTCTTTGTTCTTATGTAAAATAACTTTTGGAACTTCTGTTACTTATACTTCTTGGTAAATCCATGTAATCTGTTGGCCTTTTTGGGCACATTAAGCATGCTGTATTGGTTTAGATTCTATGCTTACCATGACTTCCCAAGTCCTTTTCACATTCTTATGACATGCTCTACTTTTCACCTAGTTTATAGCGTCGAGGGTTATTTTCATTACAAAGGGCAATTCCCCTACATTATCACTATTAAACTTCATCTGCCATTTTTAGACCAAGACATCTAATTTGTTCAAAATCGTCCTGGAAGTTCTTGATATCCTCCTCAGAGTGAAATTATACGGCTATTCTTTGTCTCATCAGCAAACTTATAATGTTCCATAGTAATGTCCCTCATCAAGGTCATTAATGTAAATTATATGAAAAAAGAGAGGCCCTAAAACTGATCCTTGTGGAACGCCACTAGTGACTAATCCCATCAGATATCACTCATTAATGCGTAACTCTTGCTTTCTATTGGTAAGCCATGCCTCAATCATGCTAGAACTTTACTCCATACCATGAGCTTGCCATACTTTTCTTAAGAGTCTCTTGTGAGGTACTCTTTATCGAAGGCTTTACAGAAAATCCAAAATAAACAATTTCATGTAAAGTAAAAGGACACAGCGCACAATAATGTGCACGTTTTATTGTGGCAACGTTTCGCTCTCCAGGAGCTTTATCAAGCCATTACAAACAATACATGGACACAGAGGGTATATAAAGGCTCAGAGTGAGGTGAATACTAGTGACGGTACCATTTTCGATGTGCACTAGTGGTAGTAGTAGTAGTGAAGATTGTTGGTAGTGACAAGAGTCAATACTATATGGTTTAGAGCATTTAATTCGTAATGAAGGTAAAAGGATATAAAAAAGCTATTACTTGGGTACATAAAAATAGGTTGGACCAAATATAAACTGAATGAGGCAGCTTGTTTCAGTGTTTCACTCTTTGTGCTTTGTGGTAGTATAACAGGAGAGAGACTATGTGATCGGCAGGGTTTACTGATTTTCAGGAGGATTCTTGCCTAGACTTCGGAGAGGTGAAGCTGCCGTTGTTTTGTTTTAATTGTATTCGAGAATACAGCGCTCTCAGTGCTGATTAGGCCACTTGCGTGGTGCGGAAAATAGTTTCTTTTATCACTAATTGGGCGTCTCTGAATTTTCATAAGATGATTGGTGGATTTCGGTTGTTTTACACAGGCGTTGTTTAAGTTGTCGTTCCTACATGCGTTATAGTGTTCATTGAGGCGGCGTCATGTCGGGTTTCTTGCTGTTTCACTACGTAGATCTTTCACAGTTCCACCAGGAGCTATCTATTAGTGTAAACTCCTGGCATTGATGGTTCGTGCGGTGCTTGGGTTTTGTCCTGGTTAGTCCTTTATGAAGTGGTAGAAGCGATGGCGACCTGGTGTTAGCTTGTGAAAGTAACCTTTTGAGACGTTTAGTTGAAACCTGGCTGTTGGAAGAATTATAACTTTGTTGGGAGGCTGGTGTTGAGCGTGAGAGAATGATGATCTGAGAGTCGCCTCTTCTCTTGCAGTCTTGATGAAAAAGAAGGACATTGTAACTCTGAGAATGTTGGTGAATGTAAGTTACATTCCTCGTCAAGAAACTCAGGGCTACAAATTCGGTATGCTCTTAGGAAAAACCCGATGATGATGCCTCTTTTGGTCTTGGTATCTTGACTGGAATAGAAGTGTGTGAGATCATTTTTATTGTGGGTTCTCGATAAACTAGAAATCTTAGTAGGTGTTGTCTACTTTGTGAATGAGGACGTCTAGGAAAGTTAGCATTGTCCATTGGACACTTTATTCTAGTGTAAACTGAATCGCTGGTTTCAACTGCGTTGAGCTTGCCTGAAGATCCCGTACATCAAAACCGTTTGGAGTTATTACGAAGGGACATCGTCCACCGTAACGTAAACCTCTATGAGTGAGCTTGAAGGGATGATTTGATGTTGGCGAATGTGTTCGGACTCTAGGTGTTCCATGTATAAGTTGGCTAGGACGGCACTTATTGGAGGACCCATTCCCATGCCGTTAGGTTTGTTTGTAGAGCTTGTCATTGAAGGGAAAACAGTTGAATGTGTAAACACAGAGTTCAATCCAAGTCAACAAAATCTTCGGGAGTATGTGCTGGTAGAGGAATGATTGTGATGGTCCTGGTTGCTTTACGTCGTAGAGAACCTCCGAAGGCTTTTTCTTGGGTTAGGTTCTTTGTTGTGAAGAGGGTAAGTCACATCAAAACTGCTTTAGTTTTTCTCTGTATACGGGATGGAGAGGTTACGGATGCGGTGGAGAAGTCGCCTGACAGTGTTTTAAGTTCGAGGCGGGGCTGATGGTCCCCAGAAGGCAGGAAAGATGTTTGGCAAGAACTACGGCTAGTTTGTTGTGGAGCACTGCGCCTATTCATGACGTGAGTGGTCTGAAGAGGTACAGCTCATATCTCCTCTCAGACCAATCACCTTCGTCTTACACTTGAAGAAACCCTTTGGATTTCAGTCTTTGATTCATTAGCAACTCTAATTTCATAGTCGACGTTTAGCCTTTCTATCGCCTTTTTTACTTTTCTTTTAAGCTGAAACATATTGGTCAGTAAGAGGTTAACCTCTCTCCCCCCCCTTTGTTGCGCTATAAATTCCCCTTTTCTCCCCTAATAGATGGCTTTGCCTCCCTCGTTAAACCATTTAGGTCGATCGTTATTATTAACAAATTCTCTCTGGGAATGTAATACTCTGCTGGCACTGGTGACATTATTGAGAACAATCCTATAAAAGCAGATCCCATTCACTCATTCATGAAGTCATCGTGATTATCGTCAATTAAAATCATTAGCTAGATAGATGGACCCCAATCAAGATTAGACAAGATGTTCCTAAGTCCATTATAATCGCCGCAGAACGTAAAATCGGTGGATTTTTACGTATTATCAGTTATTCTGCATTACCAATAATGCTAAAGGTTGTTGGATTTGTGATCACTTGCGCCAAGGCTCTTCAGTGTATCTCCAGATCTATTCACGAGTGTTTCTTATTTGACATGACTAGGTCTAGCAAATTATTAACCCCTGGTAGGTTCAGTTAATTCTGTTTCAGAAAAACAAGCCCTGAACTGTTTCCATGAAGTCTCTGGACTCTATGATTTCCGGTCACAAAGAATTCCATGTCAATTGGGCTAAAGTTAATGTCCCTACTAGGACTACGTTACTTGTGTCCAGGAAGCCCTAACAAATTTACGTCCAAAGAAGTCTCCCTCTGTCGTGAGCCAAGCCAGGAGGTCGGTCTATATACAATAGAATTAGTTTTTACTTGTCCCTTCCACGAACTCTACCCAAAAAGACTTCGTTACTGCTCCATTCTATTTTTATACTGTTTTTATGCAACATTTAATATTGTCTTCGTTCAGACTATGCTCTCCTCCCCCCTTACCATTACATCTATTCCACATTGAATAACTTAAATCCTGAATATTACACTCAGCAGTCATATCCCGTCTCTTTAAACCATACCACGTTCAGTTAATGCCATGATATCAAAGTTCCCAGCACATGCTACCAAACGTTTGTACTTCATTAATTTTTATTTCTTGCACTTCGATGTTAGCATTAAATTTACTTCATTATGTTTTTTCTTCTGCCACATTTGTCCTATTCATCTTGGTTTTACCAGACAATTTCTGAAATTATCATTACCCAGAGGTTACTCTAACAGTTAACTATTAAGATTCTTAATTTCAGAGCATAAGTCAATACTATCCATACTCATTATTAATCATTTCTAAACCCTACCTCTAACTAATCCTAGTTTAAAGTCCCTAACACCCCCTCAACTGGTTACGCAATGAAAGAACCCCCACCCTGCCCTGGATAAAGTGAACCCATCCCTGGCATACTATGTCATTTGGCCATAGAAGTGTCCCAGTTGTCAATAGTAACGGTACTGCATTTATCCTACAGTGTTTATCCAGCCAATCAATTAATACACCAAGTGGCTCTGGACAAACCATTCATTACCAAAACACCTCTTTTAGGCAAAAATAATGCCACATATAACAGGGCGCCCCCCTTCTTCTATCTTGTCTATTAGCTGTCCTGACATACCTTTCTAACTAAATCCTCACTTCTACGCTTGCCTACATCATTGCCTCCAGCACTGACGGCAAATAATAGGATTATACCGATTTACCGTTATGTTGTTGTCAAGCGGCTAACAATGTCCTCTATCCACGCCCCAGAGAAAGCATCCCTTTGTCTACTACTCCTGTCCTTAAGCAGAATGACCCTTATCCATGTATCTAAACCGGGTATCCCCAAACAACAACAATATTCTTACCTTCCTTTGTTGTCGTTTCATCGTTGACGATCCAGTAGTAGTAGACTCTCATTCGTCGGGTAGCACCGAGAAATCGCGTTGGAGGTTTCACACGGGTGTTTCCACAGCAGTCTCTTTCTTCTTCATAGTTTTCTGGGCTTTCCATTCGTCTTCTTATCGTCAACTTCCGTCCCCGTCCCTGCTGTTCCAGCCACTGACCACGATCCCTTCTTGACCGTGAGGACTCGGAAACAGGAGGATACCTACGAATCCTCTTGTTTTCCTCGTGTCAATCGCCGTATTCCTCTTCGCTGCCCTCAATTCTTCCTTAAAGTTGCTTGGAAAGTTGCTCGATGGAGGGATCTTGGTTCAGTCCAGGGGAGCAAATAAGACACTTTTCAAGAGAGTTAAGTACAATGGGTTCCCACCTAAGAGCACACAAAACACAGGTTTCACAGAGAAGCTAAGTACACGTCACCACTGAGCTAAGTACCGTCACCACTGACGCTAGTACACTGAGCGAATGTCCCGTTTATAGGACTATAATTGAGGCCTTTCAGCGGTGTTATATTATTACTGTTAATATTGAAAAAAGCATGTGTATTATCACTATCTATGTTAGTTTCACTATTATCGATATGCTATCGCTATTATCGTTATTATCACTATTATTGTTATTATCACTATTTTGTAATTATCTTATAATTTTACTATTATGGTTAGTAGGATTTCTTGTGCTATATAGAGTTTAAGTTCTCGGGAACCTTCGAGTGAAATTGTTCAGTTGTTTTTGTCCGGGCTGGCCTGACGTGGCTCAGCGCATCCAACCTGACGACCGTCAACAGATGCAAGTAGTCAGTCAGCTCCAGCTCTAGCCCATGACCATGATTGTATAGTGGCTCTTACGGTTTACTGTTGATGGTTTGAGAATACTGGATTTTTAGACTTAGAGCTGCTTTTTTATCCCCCGTATTGAAAAGTCCTGACTTTAATCAAACCCTTCTATTTGGAAATAATGGTATAAAATACCGACACAATGGCAATATAAACAAAAATTGCAGTATAATGTGATCCTTTATTGACTACGTTTCGCCCACACAGTGGGCTTTTTCAAGTCACAAACAGAACTACCTGGGGTGGAAGGAACGCGAGTATTTATAGTCCGGCTTGAGGTCAGGTGAAGAATGCTGCATCTGATGATGTACCGAGTTGGGTTGTAGAGTCTAAAAACTTGGGTAGCTTGGAAAGGAGACTGGACAAGTTTGTGAGCAACAGTGTTCTTATGTGGGATAGCGATGAAGAAGTTTCTTGGCAAGTGGTTCAGCTATGTTATAGAAGCCACTATTCTGGTTGAAGTTGTGGATATAGAAATAAGTGTGATTCCAGGATTCTTCGGTATTGAGTGTTGTCTTCTGTGGCGATTAAGTCTTGAGTTTCTGTAGTTTATCAAGTGGTTGTGTGAATTACGGTGTTGTACGCAGGCATTCCTTGTGTCGTCAGACCTGCTTGCGTATTGGTGTTCTGAAATACGTGTTTGGAGGTCCCTTGATGTTTCGCCCACGTTATAACTTGTTGCAGTCATTACAAGGGATTATGTATACCCCTGCTGAGGATGGAGGCTTGTCCTGCTACTATTGGTGATGTCCTTGATGGTCGTGGTTGTGGAGGTAGATACTTGGAATGATGTTTTGGCAAAGATGTTGGAAACATATTTGGCAATGGAGTTGGTGGGAAGGACTATGTATCTCTTTTCGGCAGTGTCTTCTCTGGGTGTGTTTGAAGATGTTTAGTGCTCGCCGTCTGCAGTCTCTGATGAAGTGACGAGGATAGTGGAGTTTGGAAAATACCTGTTCAATTATAGTGCATTCTTCCTCAAGGAACTCGTTGCTGCAGATTCTGAGTGCACGCAGGAAGAAGCCTATAATTACACCACGTTTGGTTTTGGTGTCGTGGTGAGAGTAGAAGTGGAGAAGATCGTTTTGGTTGGTGGGTTTTCGATAGACTTTAAAACGAAGTTCGTGGTCAGCTTTGCAGAGTAGAACATCAAGGAAAGGAAGATGTTTCCAACATCTTTGCCAAAACATCATTCCAAGTATCTACCTCCACAACCACGACCATCAAGGACATCACCAGTAGTAGGCAGGACAAGCCTCCATCCTCTGCAGGGGTATACATAATCCCTTGTAATGACTGCAACAAGTTATACGTGGGCGAAACATCAAGGGACCTCCAAACACGTATTTCAGAACACCAATACGCAAGCAGGTCTGACGACACAAGGAATGCCTGCGTACAACACCGTAATTCACACAACCACTTGATAAACTACAGAAACTCAAGACTTATCGCCACAGAAGACAACATCAATACCGAAGAATCTGGAATCATCACTTATTTCTATATCCGACAACTTCAACCAGAATAGTGGCTTCTATATAACATAGCTGAACCACTTGCCAAGAAACTTCTTCATCGCTATCCCACATAAGAACACTGTTGCTCACAAACTTGTCCAGTCTCCTTTCCAAGCTACCAAGTTTTTAGACTCTACAACCCAACTCGGTACATCATCAGATGCAGCATTCTTCACCTGACCTCAGCCGGACTATAAATACTCGCGTTCCTTCCACCCAGGTAGTTCTGTTTGTGACTTGAAAAAGCCCACTGTGTGGGCGAAACGTAGTCAATAAAGGATCACATTGTTACCTAACAATCTGTCGGTATTTCATACCATTTTAATGTTCATTCAAGGATCACATTATACTGCATTTGTGTTTATATTGCCAACCCTTCTATTTACACATCGATTGCCAGCGGTTTTGCTGTGGGAGCGGTGTGTTACTTCAGAAATCCCCTCTACTGATATTTTGCATTCCTATATCTTATTTTTCTTCAAAGTTGAAACGTCACCAAAAGAATTACGCCACTGTAGAGAAAGAAGCTCTTGCCTAGTAATATCTTTGGACATTTTGACATTTATCTGGGAAACCTCCCCATAAAAATTTTGGTATTTTTGATCACAACCCTTTAATTAAGAAAAATAAGAACATAAGAAAGAAGGAAAAACTGCAGCGGCCCGTTTGG
>NW_026479012.1:0-10207 GCF_026875155.1 Cherax quadricarinatus | reverse complement strand
GAGGCTTGCATTTTGATGTGGGAGGGGTTTCCAAGGACATTCGGAGGCAGTTGATGTATGTTGTGGCAGATTTTTTGTGTGTGTCCTTGGTGCATGCGGGAGGTGGGGGGTGAATGTAGGGTGCGGGCGCTTGCGGCGAGTGTGTATCGTACAATATATGCAGAAATAGGCTACTATATGGGAGGTTGTGGGTAAATAGTTTTCCCCTTGGGTTATCGTAAATCTGTCGGTAGGTGTAATGTTAGGGTTGGGTGTAGTTTAGAGCTGGATTGGGCTGGTTCTCCCTAAACTGGCATTCTTGTTTTTTTTTTTGAGACTAGTGGAGGATGGAAGGTGGAATAAAAGTGTGTGGTAGTGGAGCATATGGGTTGTAAAGTCGTTAGAATAAGGGGGGGGCGTAGGGGGGTGAACTGGTGACATTTGGTTAAGAGACAGGGGTTTTATGACTTTCGACGTCAGGTACGAACTTGAGCATGGAAGGGAACGTGAGTTTGTGTTTTTTTTTTTTTAATACAGATAGCATGGGGTCAGGGGATGGCAGGGGGTGGCTTTCTGAAGTGTCTTTTGCCAGGTTGGTTTTGTTAATGATTGAGGTAGTACTGCCGGTACATTGTTTTATTAGGAGCCATAAGTTATATTGTGTAACTTAGTGCGTGACAGAGTAAGTCTGATATTGCTCTGGAACATTGTTAATAAATATATATATCTTGTTGAACATAATACATAAAAAAATGGGAATATGTATTAGTGAGAAAAAATAAAAAAGTATCTGGAGTTGTTAGGAGGATAGAAGTTATTGGTAGTGTAGATGTAAATTTTTTATTGTCTCAGGACTTGAATATGTTAATTTTTTAGTCATTGTAAATGTGAAAGTTTATTATTAATAATAATATTGATGTGTCAGAATGGTGAAAATGTCTAATAAGCTCAGACGGTGAAGATGGGGTTCTCCTTTTGATACTAAATGTGTATTTTGCGTTGAAATGTAATTTATAAGTAGGTTCAATTTACTTAGTAACGTCTTTTTGTTATTCTGTAATAGTATGTTGGTGTGATCATGTAATTATTAGTTATTTCTTCTTATGTATCCTTTGCTGCGCCAGAAGTGTGGCACTCAGTCAGTCCAGCAAAGGAGGTGGGGTAGGGATTGCTATATAAAATTCGAAAGTATAATAGGATGCAATAGAAATACTGTTAAAAAAAATGTGAAGGTAATGTTCTTGAAATGTAATCTGTTTGTTTTTTGTCCTATTGTCTTATGTATGGTTTTAAATAACATATATGTACAAGTTCTTAAGTGTTATGTAACACTTCATTAAATATCTAAGTTAGTACTGATAGTTCTGGTATACTTACCGTTATTATTATGTAATGTACGTCGTACGTGACAATATTATGGTTAGGAAGCCTCGAGTGTAAGGCTTTTTGCGCGGGATGGACAAGGTGGTGTTTCAAGTGTTGCACCCTGTATAAACAACACATGTAAAGTAGGATGATTTGGGTTAGAAAGGTTCACTGGACCACGAGTATTATCAACATGATGTAGAGTTATCATTATGGGAAATGTTTAGAGTTTTCAGGTTATAAGGATCATGTTTTTGCAATGGTAATTTATATGGTACTGTGAATATGAATTCTATGGAGTAGTCACTGTGATTATGAATTATATTTTGATACCTGTTTGTTAAGGATTGTGGTCTTAAAAATATTTATTCTTTTATGATGGTAACACACGTTTTAAATAAAATATAAAAAAAAAATTCTTTAAAGTTAGAATTATAAATATAACATTATAATATAAAATGACTAAAATAAGTGTGGTGAACAATAAGGGTAATCAATAAATGAGCTTTGGAGTATAATGGCAAAATAGTGAACTGTGCATGCAAAGAGTACGTAAACCCATTATTCAGGCGCACGTAGCACTCCCCATATACAGCTATCTCCCCCAACCATCGACCAGGTGCTAAGAGTTGATGAAGGGGCCCCGTCGTTCACTAGTGACCCAGGTTCTAGCCATAAAGAAGATGGTTTTTTTGGCAATCGCAGAGGTTATGTGGTACCGCTCACCCTGTCTGCTGCCCCTTGAGCATTCCCATTCTAGAGCTTGGTTGAAGCACGGTCTGCTATCTTGTGGCTTTTATTTCGCTTTGCTTTACGTGGAGTGCACTATATAATACTTATCACTGTACATAGTGTATCATACTTGCTGTTATAAATTGGTGAAGGATAATATAAGTCTAAATTTTTTCTGCTGCGTTATTTGCCCCATTAACACCCGGGTTAAACAGGCCATTTGAATCCTGGGTTGTAATATGGGTAGCCTGTCCGAGAGTTGAGCTGACTTAGAGAAACGGTTGAGCTTAGGGTAGCTCGTAGCAGGAACATAGAGCAGCTTGCCTGTCTGGCATTGCTTACAATTTTGCCGTGTCCCAGTTGTTATTCTACTAGCCTGTTTCGGTGTGAGAATTTGCAGTCACGCTTGCTTGTATGCGTATTCTGCAATCGTATTGTGACATAGCTAAGCGTGTTCTGCAAATTAACGTGTTATCGTTGGGGTAATCTGCAATCGTACTGTCATAGCGAATAACTATGCCACCTAGACGAGTCAATACGTCTGGTGTCGACCAATATACTTTGCATAACCTACTAAATTGTCCCTACAAGCGTAGTTGGCAACATTGCTCGTTCCATTGGCATTACATACAAACGGCACTCTCACAGCTCGCAACTGCTTTCACTGATTGCGATAAAACATATTGAAGAAGAGATGGGCACATCAGACTCCTCCCTCTAACGGGAGCGGGCAAAAACTACTATGTTCTCGAAGGAGGAAGATGATACACCTACGGAGCAAATATGGTCAGTAATAGTGCGCTGGGTTTAGCCTCATGGTGAATCAGCGTCGATGGGCACTTGAGCTTTTGGCAAAAATCAATCTTGAGCAAACTAGGGGAAACAGGAGCATTTCGCACGTGGCATAAGAATTTGGATGGGAAAGGAAAGGAGGCATTTTGGGCTTCCTGTAAATATATTATTTTAGTTTACAGAAAGCAGTACAGTTTGTTTCCCCGCTCACCCGCTTCAATGAATCCCAACCAGAGCAATTTTACGAAAGCTTCGAAATCAGGTTCGAGCCTGAGGTGGCCGGAACAGCATTGGCATCCGTTGGTTCATACAGCATTATCGTAAAGGCACAGAAATTTACGACAAGTATTAACTGACGCTGATTTTCTGATTATCAAGTAGTGAGAGAACCACAGTGTTTGGGACATATACGTGATCCCACCAAATAACCGCAAGAGTTTCAAATTGGGCAAGACGACAAGCTTGGTCATCCCTAGTCGACTTTGTGAGACGCAAACCAAAAAGCTTTTTAACCAGCTGGTATAAAGCAAGTTGTTCTCTACCTTTGAGGATCTGGTGCAGCTTATACTGATTGATAAGCCTGCTGGATCTGTTGGACCAGAGTTAGAGTCTTTCTCGCAGGATCGTGACTTAACCACTGATTGGAGGCACCAGGTTGGCTGATACCTTCGAAACTAACCGCGTCCTTGTCCCCGAGCGTCCCCCCCCGTTTTTTTCTCTTTCAAACGCCTGGCATCAGCAGAGATCGTCCAACCTTGAAATGAAGTGCCAGCCGGAGGAGAACGTACTATGTCAGCCAACCAAGTCACCTGGTGGAGCCACGCTTCTCACATATGGTCCACCTTCGGAAGGCAAACTACTCATGGGTGCATCTCGACAACAGTATCCAAGAGACAACCAGCCAGAACGACACCTTTGCAAACGTCACTGGGAGTAAAAGGGCAAGCCTGTCGTCTGCTACAGTGAATAAAGTAGTCACATCAGTTCCAACTGCCCCCCATAAACCCCCTACCTATTGGTAAAACTCTAAAATCCCTATACATGTCACCCATAGGAAGTATAACAAGAAGTATGGCCCCTAAATTGCAAAAAGTCTTATTCCCTTCAGGAAAACTCAGAAACAACTAAGGTAAAGACCTTTAGAAAGATACTGGACAATTATTGCTCCCCTGTAAGAGAGGGAATATTACCCCTTTCAGAGAATACTTCTTTGAATTCCTCTGTTATTGGTAGCATATGGAGAGCTATAATATTCTGTTCCTTTGCATAAAATTTATGTATCAGTGCAATATTACACTGTAGCGTCTCAAAAAGATTCCCCAAGAAAGATGCATGTTATTTACTGGGTAATAACAATTATACTGTTAGTTCGTGGCCTGAACCTATAAATGATTAATTCTTCTTCCGTTGTTTGGCCAGAACTCGGGCAACATCCCAAGGTTTGTCTGGAGAGAATTTACGCTATCTCTTGGACGACTCGATCTCGGAAATAAGCCACATGTTTACGGTTACGAGTAAACTGGCAGAGCCTCGTAGACAAGTGAACAGACCCCGATCAAGCTCCGATTCCCTGGTTGCAGGTTGCCAGTTGTCTGTTTCCATGCCCGAGGGACTGTCCGTCCGGAGGAACAACGAAAGGACCCTTCTTTAAATATTCGCTTTGAGCAGCCATGGGTAAATCCCTCTTTGGGTCATCCGGTCCAGTATGAAGTTAAAAACGATTATTTGATCTGCACTGAGACTGTTAAAGGAAGATAGAGGCCGGCAATTAGTAATGACCAGTTAGTGGTATCCAACGAAGTAGAGACCTCAAATATTAAAAATATAGCTCATAATACGTCTTTAGGTCG
Organism: Cherax quadricarinatus; assembly: GCF_026875155.1. Classification (NCBI taxonomy): domain Eukaryota; kingdom Metazoa; phylum Arthropoda; class Malacostraca; order Decapoda; family Parastacidae; genus Cherax; species Cherax quadricarinatus. The sequence goes on along the minus strand of NW_026479012.1, from coordinate 5,489 downwards.
TCACTAGGAATACAAAAACCTTGTAATAGAAATCACAAAAGCATTTATAGGCCCAAATCAAGAAAGATGTGAATAAATCATTATTAGGTGTTGCCGAGAATGTACATGTTGGAAAACCTGGACATTCCATTAAACCAGCACCACTCCAACATATACCTGGCTGATTGGAGAACTTTTGCAGATTAGTTATAGATTGTGTAGGACCACTACCTAAGGTCAAGTCGGGAAATCAATATTTATTTACGATTATGGATACAGGTAACCAGATACCAGAAGCAATTCCCATGCGTAGTAATTATACTAAAGCTATTCTCAAAAGCTTTAAACCAAATTCATTTCTTTGTTTTGGCATTCCTAAAACTATTCAAAAGTGATCAAGGTACTAAACTTCACTGCCAAAGCATTAGGGAAGTATTAACTGGGTTAGGTGATTAAAATTCCACAAACATATCCAACTGCCTATCATCCTCAGTCCCAAGGCGCCTTGGAAAGATTCCACAAGACATTAAAAACAATGATGAAAGTTTTGCATGGCCCTTCCTACAACTGGGATGAATCCACTACCCTTTGTTGCTGTTCTCAGTACGAGAAAAACGGTGCAAGAGTCTCCAGGGTAATAGTCCTTTTTGAGCTGATCTTTGGCACAATGTACGAGGTTCCTCATCGGTGCTCAAAGAAGGATGGATGGGAGAAGACCGTTATCTCAACACCTCTATCGAATCCGTCTTCCCAAGGTTCAGGTGGCAACGTCAGTTGCCAAGCTAACCTAAAGACAGCACAACGCAGAATAAACAGAGGTATGACCAGAAGTGCACAATTCCGCTCCTTACATTCCAGGATAATCAAGGAGTTGGTGCAGGAACCTATAACCTGGCCACACCTTAAAGCAATTTACGGACAAAGCAATTGTAAGTAGATTATCTGTGTAAATTATGTGGGTAGCTCCCATTGAATAAGACCTCAAAATTTAAAACTAACCACATTAATCAGTTAAAGTACTTCCATACACCAATAAAGTCCCAGCAATGACTCGCCTCAACCTCTGGACAACTCTACTCTTTGAATCTATCTCTGAAATTAATATTAAACTTGCAAAATTCTGTCCTCTCTCAAGGATCCTAGCCCTTTAATGGAGATATTATCTGAAAACGCAAGCAAAAAGATTTAAAACTGAGCTACCACAGTCAATCCTAATATTTTTCGATGTTCCGACAAAATGTACGTTAGTGTACCATGATGTAGATGTGGTAAACACTAAAAACCAATTAAACTCACCCCCTCCCTACAGAGCTATCCTAAAAGCCAAGGCAACGCTTCAAGCAGGAAGTAGAATTTTTTGTTAGCATGTTTAGTGGAGGATTCGTCTATCTAGTCCATGGGCTTCACCGTGCAATCCTTGTGAAGAAGGCTGATGAGGTTTCGTATGTGTACAGACTACCGGGAAAGTGAAAGAGTCACAATTACAGATGCTTACCCTCTTCCTCCTCGTCTGGAGACGTAATTTGACTTTGTGGGGTAAGGCAACTTTTGTGTCCAAATAGATCTCCTCAAAGGCACTATCAGGTACCTTGACAGAACTGCAAGGAAATCTCTGCCTTTGTAATTCCAGGAAGTCATTATCAAACAGTTACACCCTTCGTAATGAAAAAATTCCCCCTCTTTCATTCCAGAAACTTATCCATCAGGCTAATAAAAAAGGACTTGAAGGCACGGCAGAGCGTACCTAGATGATATAGTTGTGGTGTCCGATACTTGGGATACAACACCTACTTAGACTTAAGGCTCTGTTTGAGACCTTAAGAGTTCCCATTAACAGTTTAATTTATCTATATCTTTCTTTGCCAGCCACTGTCACTTTCTAGGCCATGAAGTAGGGAGTGGGTAAAGTTGCACATAAACTTGCTAAAGTTCTTTCTATTAAAGATTATCCAGTTCCTCATGATAGGAAATCTCTTCAACGTTTTCCTAGCAAATATGATTTTTAACAGAAGATTCTGTAAGAAATTTCTCAGATATTTAGCCCGCCTCTTACTCTCATTACCAGTCATAAAGTTCCCTTTTAATCTGGACGTCCAGATTGTAACACTGCTTTTTAAAAAAGCAAAAAGATTGTGAACTGCAAACCCATTCTCCTTGTCTCCAGACTTAGAACATAAGAACATAAGAACGAAGGAACCTGCAGAAGGCTACTGGCCCATGCAAGGCAGGTCAAAAGACCCTACCGCTTAAGCCAATCACCCAACCTATCAGGTCCAGGTCAATTGACTTAAGGGAGGAACACGGCAACCGACCTGGTAGCACAAGCTATCAGGTCTAACTCACACCCACCCACATCTACTCATGTATTTATCCAACCTATTTTTAAAGCTACACAACGTTCTGGCCTCTATAACGGTATTTGGGAGTTTGTTCCACTCATCCACAACTCTATTACCAAACCAGTACTTTCCTATATCCTTCCTGAATCTGAATTTTTCCAACTTAAAACCATTGCTGCGAGTCCTGTCTAGGCTAGATATTTTCAGCACACTATTTACATCCCCTTTATTTATTCCTGTCTTCCATTTATACACCACTTCTCCAAACCTTTTTCATTACAGGTTGATGCTTGTGAGTCTGGGGTTGGGGCAGTACTATTAAAAATCGGGAACAAGGAGTTGCAGCCTGTAGCATACTTTTCAGCCAAGTTCCAGCCGCATCAGAGGCGTATTCTACCTATTAGAAAAAGAAGCCTCGCGCTTGTACTGGCTGTGGAGCATTCGTCGATGTTTATGAGGCCAGACATCTCAGGTGGTCAGTCTACAGTGATCACAATCCTCTAGTATATCTCCAAGCCATGAAGAACCACAACACAAGGCTTATGCGCTGGACGCTAAGGCTGCAGCCCTACAATATTTTTATTAAATATATTGCCGGCAAAGAAATATGGTTGGCAGACCTCTTTATCTAGAGTCTAAATAATATAATTTAGTTAGTAAGTTATTTTGTGGTAAACCCCTGTTCATGCTCTTTTTTTTATTCCCCTGGTGATGGGGAGTTTTTTTAGTGAGGGGATGCGGGGGCTACCGTCCGCCTGTATCTGGAGACCTAAGCTACCTGTCTGGACTGCTGGTCTCACTCTAATTTAGGGTTTGGCTTTAGACACGAGAAAAGCTGAGCTCTATCAAAGAGTGGAATGGTGGAGAGGAAAGGCGGTCCCCCATATTTTGTGCCATGGGGGCACGGTTACCACTGGGAGGTGCGCCTAATCCTGAGCCTTCTCGTGGTGGGGGTGTGGCATTCAAAGAGTACGTAACCGTTTATTCGGCGCATGTACACACCCTCATTTACAGGCTATCTTTTCTCCCCCAACCAGCGAACCAGGTGCAAAGAGTTGATGGGTCCCGTCGTTCAAACCAGTGACCAGGTTCTAGCCAATAAGATGGTTTTTGTCAATCGCAAGAGGTTATGTGGTACAGCCTCTCAGATTGCCCTTGTCATTCCCATCCTAGAGCTGGTTTTGAAGCACTGTCTGGCTATCTCTTGTGGCTTCTATTTCTGCTTTGCTTACAGTGGAGTGCACTATACTTATCACTGAACCTTAGTGTCATATTGCTGTTCAAAATTAGGTGAAGGATAATATAAGTCTAAACTTTTTCTACAAGTGTTTTTTGCTCCCATTACAACCCGGGGTAACAGGCCATTTGAATCCTGGGTTGTAAATAAGGAACTTATTAACTTTCGCACCTTGATTAATTTTAACAATTGTGAATAATGATTCTAAGGTTGTTATATTAACGCTAAAATAAAGAAAAAAATATATAAGGGACTACAATTAAGTAATGGTAAACAATTAAAAGGACAGTGGTCACTATGAGATAATATGGTTTAGGAGTAAGAACTGATTTGTAATATTAAATAAGTTGAGCAGTTTATTGCACAATAAAAAGTAAAAAAAAAATGCGGTAGTTGGTACTAAGCTAGAAAAAGATAGTTTTTGTACTTGCTAAAAATAATAGAATATACACTAATGCAACACACAATAAAAAAGTGACTAAAAAAACCAGTAGTGTAAACAAAATTAAATGGACAGGTAAGACAATGAATAATGGTAAATGGCTTAGGTTAGAAATATGATAGTAAATGGTACCCGTACCCAGGTACCCAGGTAACCCAGGTACACAGGTACACAGGTACAAAGAAAATATAAGGTTGGAGTTGAATATACAACTTGAAAAATAGGCAACAATGATATGGGAAGTAATAAAAATGTTTAATGTACAAAATAAAATTGGAATGTATAAAATAGGGTGTTTAAATAAAATTTAGTAATGATTACAAAAAAAGTGAAAAAATAATGTTTAATTTCATTCAATATGGCACTGGAATTTTGTCTAGAGGTTATATGGCAGTACAAGGTAATTAAGAGTACTCTAAGATAGTAAATGTGGTAAATTTAAAAAAGGTTAAGGTAATTAGACAAGTAAAAGGTAATTAAAATGTCAAAAATGTTAAGAGTAAATTGTAAACTGATAGTAAAAATCGTAATTATTAATTTTAGTAAGTAATATCAATTAATAGTATTTAAAAAAATATGAGGTAAATAAATGGACAGAGAAAGTATCAATTCAGCTAATGTTTAACAAACAATATAAATAAGAAAATTACATAAGGTGACTTATGCTTACTAGTAAAATCACCCAAAAAGAGGTAGTTGATTATTTAATTTTCTAAAATTGTACAATGAAATTTGAACAATAAGGAGCAAAACATACACTACACTACGTAGGCTTTTAGTTTGGAACATTGTTTAGTTATTCCTGTAAGATTAGTAATCCCTGAGAAATCGTGATAGATCATTCTAGTTCGTTATTGTGTACAGTTGACCTACATTTGTTTTCGTAACTAGAATTTTTCCCATCCCGTGTGAAGCATTGGTGTATTGTCATTATTCTCCCGCTTAAGTTTTCTGACTATACAGGAGGTTCTGACGTTTTTTGGTAAGACACTCGTTTATGTAACCTCTTTCTTTACTTTAATAGATGCAATTATTAAGTCTTTTTTCCTGTCATGTGAGTGGAATCTAAGCATAACACTTTTTCTACCATGGGGTCCTAGTAACCTGGCTGCCTTAAATTTCCCACCCCTTGGATCCTAGTAACCTGGCTGCCTTTAAATTTTTGACTCTGATACAATAACACTTGTTTGGTCCTTTATGATCTGCAGAGTAAAATTTTTTTACTGTTCGTTTGGTTCATACACTAGGAAAAAGTGGACTGTTAACTATTACTGCGTCCGATAGTTTATCTTTTTCAGTTTTTATCTTCTTGGAGAGCAAAGTAGTCACTGAACTGGTATCTAAGTTGTTCTTCCATTCTTTTACTGCTTCTTCAACCTTTGTATTAAGAGATATTATTTGTTTTGTATGGCTATCTATGACGTTTGGATGGTCTTGCCACAGTTTTGTCATTCCTGGGGTTGATAACTTTTGTTCAAGATTGAGGGTTTTG
>NW_026479005.1:0-14039 GCF_026875155.1 Cherax quadricarinatus | reverse complement strand
AAAAATCGATTTTCCTTTTACCTTCACATCTTCTCTATTAACTCCCCTCATTTTCCCCTTTTTCCCCTAACCCTGTGAACCCTTGCCACCTTAGGGGGCCCTGCCACTATCACTGCTGCGACCTTTCCTTTCCCTTACCACTAAATCCTTCCTCACATTCGCTCCCAAAAATCCTAAAACGAAGCTTCAGCCTGCATTTTCCCCTGAAGAAGTAGAATCTCCTTCAACCCCTTAAAACCTAGATTCTAAAACACTACAACAACCATGGTGCTTGTAACAGCCCAAGGGCTAACTCCCAAGAAGCTAGGCAATAAAACACAGAAAACGTGAATGAAATTCAGATATTTAGCAGTTGGACACAGTGATACACACTGTTCCTAAGTAAGGAAGGGAAGCCCCCATGAGTTTTTGGTGGTGTCCCTGCCAAGGAAGATTGATTTTTAAAACCCAAAGCCTCATGGGCTAACTCCACATGTATGTCCCTTGGGAAGTGAAAGGGGCGGTGAGGCCTGCAGGCTTTTTGCAAGAACCTGGGTGCTTGTCCCTTCCTCCTCCTCCAAAGGAATGGGTCACTTTGAAATGACTGAGTCGACCGAGGATCGAGCACACATCTCATCCATAGTCACCTGTTCGCAGGTGCTCTTGTATGAGCGCTAAGTGATATACACAGTCATGTGCTCTGTAAATATCACAATTGATATTAATGCAAATTGAAACCTCAGGCATAGTCCTGGCCAATCAGGGTCCTGGCCATGCAGCGTCCTGGCCACGTAAGGTCCTGGCCATGCATGGCCCTTACCACGCATGTGCTACGCATGTCAAGGGAAACGAATCATCATAGTAGAGGAGGTGGTGGCAGCAAATCATGGTAAATATTACTTTATTCCGCTCACCATTACTGTTAAGTGCTACTTCCTGTCTCCACCCCGCCACCCCTCAAGGAGGTTCCTTATGTTGGTGAGGGCTCTTGATTAGAGAATTGATCCCGTGCCCCTTCCCGAATTAGCCTGAGCCTTCCATCCCCCCCCCCAGGCGCTATAATCCCCGGTTTTGCGCTTCCCCCTGATTATAAAATAATAATCCACCCCCCCCCCCCTCCCTCCCTTCCCCCCCCCACCCCCCGCCACCCCTCCCTCCCTTCCCTCCCCCCCCCCCGCCACCCCTCCCTCCCTTCCCCTCCCACAACCCCCGCCACCCTCCCTCCCCCTTTCCCCCCCCACACCCCCGCCACCCCTCCCCCTTCCCCTCCCACAACCCCCGCAACCCCTCCCTCCCTTCCCCTCCGCAAACCACAACCCCCGCCACCCCTCCCTCCTCCCTTCCCCTTCCCACACCCCCGCCACCCTCCCTCCCCACTTCCCCCTCCCACCCCCGCACCCCTTCCCCACCCTTTCCCTCCCCACACCCCGCCACACCCCCTCCCTCCCCTCCCTTCCCCCTCCCACACCCCCCGCCCACCCCCTCCCCCCCCTTCCCCCTCCCCAACACCCCCGCCACCCCTCCCCCCTCCCTTCCCCCCCTCCCACTCCCCCGCCCACCCCTCTCCCTTCACCCTCCCCTTCCCCTCCCACACCCCCGCCCACCCCCCCCCTCCCTCCCTTTCCCCCCCCACCACCCCGCCACCCCCTCCCCTGCTCCCCTCCCACACCCTCGCCACCCCCCCTCCCCTCCCTTCCCCTCCCCCACACCCCCGCCACCCCCTCCTTTCCCCCTCCCACACCCCCGCCACCCCCTCCCCTCCCTTCCCCCTCCCACCCAACCCTCGCCCAACCCCCCTCCCCCCTTTCCCCTGCCCCACACCTGCCCCCACCCCTCCCCCCCTCCCCTTCCCCTCCCACACCCCCGCCAAACCCCTCCCTTCCCCCTCCCCACACCCCCTCCACCCCTCCCTCCCTTCCCCCTCCCACACCCCCGCCCACCCCCCTCCTCTCCCTTCCCCTCGCCACACCCCCGCCCAACCCCCTCCCCCCCTCCCACACCCCCGCCACCCTCCCATTTCCCCTCCCACACCCCCTGCCACCCTTCCCCTCCCTTCCCCGCCCACACCCCCGCCCACCCCTCCCCCCTTCCCCTCCCCCCCACACCCCCGCCACCCCTACCTCCCTTCCCCCCTCACCCACACCCCCGCCACCCCTCCCTCCCTTCCCCTATCCCCACACCCCCGTCACCCCTCCCTCCCCTTTCCCCTCCCTACACCCCTGCAACCACCCCCACCCTTCCTTCCCCACCCCCGCCACCCCCCTCCCTCCCCTCCCACAGCCCCCGCCCACCCCTCCCCTCCCCCTCCCACACCCCCCGCCCCACCCCTCCCTTCCCTTCCCCTACCCACCAAACCCCCGCCACCCTCCCTCCCCTTCCCCCCTCCCCACCACCCCCGCCACACCCCCCCACCCCTCCCTTCCTATAACCCCCTCCCACCCCCCCCCGCCCAACCCCTTCCCCTCCCTTCCCCCTCCCCCCACACCCGCCCCGCCACCTCTTCCCTCCCTCCTACAAAACCCCCGCCACCCCTCCTCCCATCCTACATCCCCCCCCCCTCCAACCCCCTCCCAAACCTCCCACACCACACCCCCTCCCCTCCCTTCCTTTCCCTCCCCTCCCCTCCCCGCTCCCCGCCCCCCGCTTCTACAAAGCCACTCCACATTGACTATCCGCCGCCCACATTAATCTGACAGACGGGCCCCCGCCCACATTGAACTCGTCCCCTGCCCCTATACTAACCTGTCCCCCCCCCCAGTCCAGCCACCACAAGTGACTCAACCAACCCGCCCACACTAACCCGTCAGGCCGCCCACAGTGGGAACCTCATGCTAACGCCCACAACTAAACCATTCTATTATGTTAACTTATTATCAGTTTTTTAACGCTTGTGGGTGGTGGTGTTTTTGTTTACACATAGTATTGTTCCCTCTTAATTCTTTTATTTTTTTTTTATCCTTATCGATTCTTTTTTTTCCCCCGTTTCCTCCTCTTCTCTCCCCTCTCATATTGGCATATGTGTAATATTTAAATTTGATTTCCTAGTTAGAATTTTTAATTTTGCCGCTGAAGTGGACTTATATACTGTGCACCCCGTAATCCAGGCTGTTTGAGGGCGGCGCAAGAGCACATGATACATAAAAAAGCCCTAGGAAATCTAGGCCCCAAAAGGTAAACAGAAGTTAACATCTGGATTTATATCTACAATTTGGCTTTTTCCGTTGTAGGAAAAATTGACGAGAAATTGCTAAATATTTCTAAATATCTTTATTTCCTCATTACAAAGAATAAGCCTTTGAACAATATCTCCATAGTATTATAAAATAAAATATATATATATTAATATAATATATATATATATATATAATATATATATAATATATATTAAAATATAATATATTATATATAATATATATATATCTTTCGTACTTCATTTCTCCTCACATTCCTACACTTATTTTTTGTTTTCAAAACTTTAAGGGTCTGATTCCATCTTGCAATGATTCTCATTTTTGAAAGAATGGAGTAAGACGAGCTGGTTTTATCAAGAACCCTCGGCCTCTGGCAAAAGTACGTAAATCCCCCTGGGAACTCATTCACAGGTAATCAGAGGTAAAAGCCCTAATGTGGCATTAAATGTATTGTGGTAAAAAAAAAAATCTTGATTCAGGTTGGTCCCTGAAGAACAAGTCTTTTATTTTATTATTTGTTTCTTGTTGACGAAAATGGCTTTTGAAACCGTACAAAAGTTAGAAGACCTTCCCCCCCTCAAGGAAGGTTTCCCTTGATGTTTGTTGAGGGGCCTCTTGATTTAGGGAAATTTGGATCTGTTTGCTCCAGTTTCCCCAAATTAAAGCCCCTGAATGCCCTTTCCCACATCCCCCCCAGGCAAACCAGCCGCCCTTGGTAAATAATCCTCCGGGTTTTTTTAGCGCTTCACTCCCCCTCCCCCCTTTTGATTTGTTTAAATAATAAGAAAGAACCCGAAGACAACATGTGCAACCACTTTGGTATCTTTTAATTGAGAAAACTTTTTTAACCGACTGTTGGCGAAACGTTTCCCCTCAGTAAAGAATACTCCCTCACGAGAGATATTCCTCATATCGTTTGGTTTAGGTTCTCATATAGATTATGCTGCACATTTTTGGTTTTTTCACGGTATAGGCTGAGGGCCCCTGAATCTGCACTCTCTTCGAAAGGCGTAAAAATTTAGGGGAATTGAAATCCGAGGTGTATGAAGGAAAACAGAATAAAGGGGATGTAAATAGCGTGCTGAAAAATTTCCTGCCAAACAGGAACTCGCAGCCAATGGTTTTACCCAATTGTAAAAATTCAGATTCCAGGGAAAGGATATAGGAAAGTACTGGGTTTTGGGTAAATAGAAGTTTTGTGGATGTGTTGGAAATCAAACTCCCGAGTACAGTTATTGGAGGCTAAAAAACGTTTTGGGTAGTTTTTTTAAAAATAGGTTAGAAAATACATGAGTGGGTGTGGGTGGGTGTGATTGGACCTGACAAACTTGTGCTGCGGGGCCCTGGTGCGTGCTGCATCCTTGAGTGGAGGTGACCAAAACTGGGTGGGTCATTGGTCAAACCTTCTGGGGGGGACATGGACCTGCTCCGCATGGGCCCAGTAGCCTTTTGACTGTTCCTTCTTTCTTATTTTTCTTATGTATTACAAAATGGATGTAAGTGCGCTGGAAAATTACAGAGAAAGATGATAAATTAGGTAAGAGAACACAAGTGCAAGTAATGTGACATGATTGTGTCACATTACTTCCACTTGTGTTCTTTTAACCTAACTTTTATTTTTAAATTATTATTATTATTATTATTATTATTTTTTATTATTATTATTATTATCATCATCATTATCCACACTGGCCGATTCCCACCAAGGCAGGGGCCCGAAAAAGAAAAACTTTCAACCAAATCATTCACTCCATCACTGTCTTGCAGAAGGGTGCTTTACCCATCTCTTTGGGAAGGACCACTTCCACGGGGGAATCCCGCCTACCATGACTTTGCCCTCGTCTGCTGCCCGTCCCATCCACTGACGCCTAAAATAACCGCCAGTCTTCTTGTCTTTGCTCCAGATTCTCCTCCACCACGATGCTGTGAACACTAACCCCAAAGGGGCCGAGGACTGATTACCTCATCTTTTGTATATAGTCTTCCTATTGTCTAGAATCTGTTTTTGATAAAGCCACTGGATGGCGAAACGCTACAATAAAGATACCCAGATTTTTGCAAAATGTGCCCTTAACTTTCAATTTGTCGGTATTTTTATACCTTTTCTTGCACATTCTGCAACATTAAACATATTGTTGGTAATTCTACCAAGATTATACATGACATGTTATCCCATGTTTCAGAAATCTTTTCCTACGAGGATAGACTGAGGGGCCAAAAAATCTGCACTCTCAAAAAAGGGCGTAGAATTAGGGGGATATGATTGAGGTGTATAAATGAAAAACAGTAATAAATAAAGGGTATGAAATAACATGCAAAAAAATTTATTTAACAAGACAGGACTCGCAGCAGTAGGTTCAAGTTGGAAAAATTTAAAATGTAGAAAGGATATAGGAAAGACTGTTTGACAAAGTTGTGGATGAAGGGAAAACAAACTCCCGAGTAGCGCATGAAGCTAAAACTTGTGAGTTAAAAAATAGGTTAAACAAATATATGATGGTGTGGTAGGAGTGAGTTGGACCTGAGTAGCTTGGGCTAGTGGCCTGCTGCAGTCCTCCTTCCCTCTTAAGTGAATGTGCCTTAGACCTGGCTAGCTTGGAAAGTAGGGGACTTGGACTTGCCTTTCATGGCCTGCTAAAGTGTTGTTTTCCTCATGCTTTTATGTTTTTCTCTGTTTAAAGAAGCCACCCAGTTGACCACATGGTTCCTCAAAAAAAAAAATCCAGATGTTGCTTAGTTATTCATGCATAAGCTGCGAAAATTATTCGATTTACATGTACTTCATTGTGATACGCTTGGTGCAGTGCTTACTTCCTCATCCTGCATATTATGTGCAGTTTTTCCTCCTCCCTGGTTGTTATTTCAATGCTCGGGTTTTTTCATCCCTCTCCAATTTTTTTTTATTTTGCATTATCAGCATTTATTTACAGCCACCTTCTTCATTTGTGTACAGCCCCCTTCACATTCTCTCTTTCCCCTCTCTCTCTCTCTCTCTCCTCTCTCCTCCCCCTTTTTCTTCTTCCTCTCCTCTCTCCTCTTCTCTCTCTCTCTCACTCTCTCTCTCTAAACGTCTCCACCCCCCTTCCCACCGTTTTTTAAATACTGAAGCTGTGCAAAAAGGTGAATTAAAATTGATTTTTTTGTGATTTAAAGGGGGTTGTAAAATTTCATCTGTTTTACATGTAAAATGGGCATATGTGCCTTAAACACTTTTGAAAGTTATTCAGTTTATTCCAAGGGTTTTGGGGATGAATCAACAACTTTAGTCCACAGTTCACCTGCGCACCCCCAATAATGCCAAACCTGTCCTACTTACTATACACCAAAAACGACATTTAAAACCCGTCTAGAATAAAAATGATCGAAAAGTTTGAAAGAAAATAATTTCCCGGCAACCACTTAAAAACTCCATTCTTGGAATGTATAAAAATGGTTGAGACCAACTGACGAGAAGCTTCAGCCAGAGATCAAGGTGCCTGACTGAGTACACCCTTTTAAATAATATTTTATTTTTATGTCCAGCTCTGAGCACCTGCCTTGAGGGGCCATCATAGTGGGTTTATCTGGACATCTTGGCAGACGTGAGGAAATGGTTCAGGAACCCTCAAGGTTCATAAATTAGACCATGTGCAACACGGTATCTTTATTGTACAAACGTTTGAGGGGGAATCCCCTGGCTTCATTAATCCAGTACAAAGAAGAACTGTGAAGAATAGAAGGGGGTTTTAGGTAATCCCGTCCTCAGCCTGGAGTCGATGTAATTAGTCCGTCAGTCCTGAAAGAAATGATGAACTAATTAGATCGACTCCAGGTTGAAGGACTGATACCTCAAACTCCTTCTGAGCTCACAGTTCTGGACTGATGAAGCCACTGTGTGGTGAAACGTTTCCACAATAAAAATACCCAAGTGTTGTACATGTGGTCTAATTTATCCTCTTGGAAGAGTTGAGATGTCTTCAGGGAGTTGACTACAGCTCCCCTGCTTCTCGAGGGCTTTAATTAAGGCTGGGCTTACGATGGGGCGACCTTCCTCGTCCAGCAACCGAAGTATATTATTAATAATTATGATTATTAGTCTTATTGCTGGTGTGAAGAATTAATATTCACTGGGAATCAGTAAACAGTTAGTGGCAATTTATCATGGTGATATGTGATGTAATCAAGTTTGATCCCAAGAAGGGGAAGGCTAGCTCGAATTCCTTGGAATAAAAGCACTTTCCTCCCCCTTCACCCACCTTGAGGGGTGAGGGGAAGTCTCGAGACGGCAGGAGTTAATGTGGTATCTCCCCTACCCTTCCATATCCCATCCCTATTATTTCGCTTCACCTCCGTATTCTCTTTCCATCCCCCTCTATTCTACCCACTCTCCTCCCTTTTCCCTCCCTCACTCCCTTTTCCCTCCCTCTACCCCTTCCCCTCCTTCCCTCCCCTCCCTCTACCCCTTCCCCTCCTTCCCTCCCCTCCCCTCCCCTCAGGGGCGCCATCTTGCGACAAAGATAAACGTGGTGTCGCAAATAATTTATTTTCACGGTACAATATATCCTCATTTAGGAGCTCAGGAAACTTTTTATTGTTATTTATACATTTTTGAATAAATAATTTTGAATAAAGTGGTCTGTTGATGACTGAACATTTTTTAATTTCGTGTTTAATGACGCAATACAAAGTGAACAAATGTTTTAGGCAATACAAGATAAAATTCATTGTTGTTCAGGAACTTATTGTTCATATTCATTGTTGTTCAGGAACTTATTGTTCATATATGAGGTATTTTTGAAGCCGAACTTTCTGACTTATGTTATTTGATAATAACTGTGTTGGTACACTAGTGTGTTGGTACACTAGTGTGTTGGTACACTAGTGTGTTGGTACACTAGTGTGTTGGTACACTAGTGTGTTGGTACACTAGTGTGTTGGTACACTAGTGTGTTGGTACACTAGTGTGTTGGTACACTAGTGTGTTGGTACACTAGTGTGTTGGTACACTAGTGTGTTGGTACACTAGTGTGTTGGTACACTAGTGTGTTGGTACACTAGTGTGTTGGTACACTAGTGTGTTGGTACACTAGTGTGTTGGTACACTAGTGTGTTGGTACACTAGTGTGTTGGTACACTAGTTCAGTGTTGGTACACTAGTGTGTTGGTACACTAGTGTGTTGGTACACTAGTTCAGTGTTGGTACACTAGTGTGTGTTGGTACACTAGTGTTGGTACACTAGTGTGTGTGGTACACTAGTTCAGTGTTGGTACACTAGTGTGTTGGTACACTAGCGTGTTGGTACACTAGTGTGTTGGTACACTAGTGTGTTGGTAACTAGTTCAGTGTTGGTACACTAGTGTGTTGGTACACTAGTGTGTTGGTACACTAGTCTAGTGTGTTGGTACACTAGCGTGTTGGTACACTAGTGTGTTGGTACACTAGTTCAGTGTTGGTCACTAGTGTGTTGGTACACTGTGTGTTGGTACACTAGTTCAGTGTTGGTACACTAGCGTGTTGGTACACTAGTGTGTTGGTACACTAGTTCAGTGTTGGTACACTAGTGTGTTGGTACACTAGTGTGTTGGTACACTAGTCTAGTGTGTTGGTACACTAGTCCAGTGTGTTGGTACACTAGTTCAGTGTGTTGGTTACAACTAGTTCAGTGTTGGTACACTAGTGTTGTTGGTACACTAGTCTAGTGTGTTGGTACACTAGTGTGTTGGTACACTAGTCTAGTGTGTTGGTACACTAGTCCAGTGTGTTGGTACACTAGTTCAGTGTGTTGGTACACTAGTTCAGTGTGTTGGTACACTAGTTCAGTGTGTTGGTACACTAGTTCAGTGTGTTGGTACACTAGTTCAGTGTGTTGGTACAATAGTTCAGTGTGTTGGTACACTAGTGTGTTGGTACACTAGTTCAGTGTTGGTACACTAGTGTGTTGGTACACTAGTGTGTTGGTACACTAGTGTGTTGGTACACTAGTCTAGTGTGTTGGTACACTAGTCCAGTGTGTTGGTACACTAGTTCAGTGTGTTGGTACACTAGTTCAGTGTTGGTACACTAGTGTGTTGGTACACTAGTCTAGTGTGTTGGTACACTAGTGTGTTGGTACACTAGTGTGTTGGTACACTAGTCCAGTGTGTTGGTACACTAGTCCAGTGTGTTGGTACACTAGTTCAGTGTGTTGGTACACAGTTCAGTGTGTTGGTACACTAGTTCAGTGTGTTGGTACAATAGTTCAGTGTGTTGGTACACTAGTTCAGTGTTGGTACACTAGTGTGTTGGTACACTAGTCTAGTGTGTTGGTACACTAGTGTGTTGGTACACTAGTCTAGTGTGTTGGTACACTAGTGTGTTGGTACACTAGTCTAGTGTGTTGGTACACTAGTCCAGTGTGTGTTGGTACACTAGTTCAGTGTGTTGGTACACTAGTTCAGTGTGTTGGTACACTAGTTCAGTGTGTTGGTACACTAGTTCAGTGTGTTGGTACACTAGTTAGTGTGTTGGTACACTAGTTAGTGTGTTGGTACACTAGTCAGTGTGTTGGTACACTAGTTCAGTGTGTTGGTACACTAGTTCAGTGTGTTGGTACACTAGTTCAGTGTGTTGGTACACTAGTTCAGTGTGTTGGTACACTAGTTCAGTGTGTTGGTACACTAGTTCAGTGTGTTGGTACAATAGTTCAGTGTGTTGGTACACTAGTTCAGTGTTGGTACACTAGTGTGTTGGTACACTAGTCTAGTGTGTTGGTACACTAGTCTAGTGTGTTGGTACACTAGTCTAGTGTGTTGGTACACTAGTGTGTTACACTAGTGTGTTGGTACACTAGTGTGTTGGTACACTAGTCTAGTGTGTTGGTACACTAGTGTGTTGGTACACACTAGTCTAGTGTGTTGGTACACTAGTATAGTGTGTTAGGTACACTAGTGTGTTGGTACACTAGTGTGTTGGTATATCTAGTTCAGTGTTGGTACACTAGTTCAGTGTTGGTACACTAGTGTGTTGGTACACTAGTGTGTTGGTACACTAGTTCAGTGTTGGTACACTAGTGTGTTGGTACACTAGCGTGTTGGTACACTAGTGTGTTGGTACACTAGTGTGTTGGTACACTAGTTCAGTGTTGGTACACTAGTGTGTTGGTACACTAGTGTGTTGGTACACTAGTGTGTTGGTACACTAGTCTAGTGTGTTGGTACACTAGTCCAGTGTGTTTGGGTACACTAGTTCAGTGTGTTGGTACACTAGTCAGTGTTGGTACACTAGTGTGTTGGTACACTAGTCTAGTGTGTGGTACACTAGTGTGTTGGTTACACTAGTCTAGTGTGTTGGGTACACTAGTCCAGTGTGTTGGTACACTAGTTCAGTGTGTTGGTACACTAGTTCAGTGTGTTGGTACACTAGTTCAGTGTGTTGGTACACTAGTTCAGTGTGTTGGTACACTAGTTCAGTGTGTTGGTACACTAGTTCAGTGTGTTGGTACACTAGTTCAGTGTGTTGGTACAATAGTTCAGTGTGTTGGTACACTAGTTCAGTGTTGGTACACTAGTGTGTTGGTACACTAGTCTAGTGTGTTGGTACACTAGTCTAGTGTGTTGGTACACTAGTCTAGTGTGTTGGTACACTAGTGTGTTACACTAGTGTGTTGGTACACTAGTGTGTTGGTACACTAGTCTAGTGTGTTGGTACACTAGTGTGTTGGTACACTAGTCTAGTGTGTTGGTACACTAGTGTGTTGGTACACTAGTGTGTTGGTACACTAGTGTGTTGGTATACTAGTTCAGTGTTGGTACACTAGTGTGTTGGTACACTAGTGTGTTGGTACACTAGTGTGTTGGTACACTAGTCCAGTGTGTTGGTACACTAGTTCAGTGTTGGTACACTAGTGTGTTGGTACACTAGTGTGTTGGTACACTAGTGTGTTGGTACACTAGTGTGTTGGTACACTAGTCTAGTGTGTTGGTACACTAGTGTGTTGGTACACTAGTGTGTTGGTACACTAGTGTGGTGGTACACTAGTGTGTTGGTACACTAGTGTATTGGTACACTAGGGTGTTGGTACACTAGTCCAGTGTGTTGGTACATTAGTTCAGTGTGTTGGTACACTAGTTCAGTGTTGGTACACTAGTGTGTTGGTACACTAGTGTACCAGTGTTTTGGTACACTAGTGTACCAGTGTTTTGGTACACTAGTGTACCAGTGTTTTGGTACACTAGTGTATCAGTGTTTTGGTACACTAGTTCAGTGTTTTGGTACACTAGTTCAGTGTGTTGTACACTAGTTCAGTGTTGGTACACTAGTGTGTTGATACACTAGTCTAGTGTGTTGGTACACTAGTGTGTTAGTACACTAGTCTAGTGTGTTAGTACACTAGTCTAGTGTGTTGGTACACTAGTCTAGTGTGTTGGTACACTAGTCTAGTGTGTTGGTAGACTAGTCCAGTGTGTTGGTACACTAGTCCAGTGTGTTGGTACACTAGTTCAGTGTGTTGGTACACTAGTTCAGTGTTGGTACACTAGTGTGTTGGTACACTAGTCTATTGTGTTGGTACACTAGTGTGTTGGTACACTAGTCTAGTGTGTTGGTACACTATGTGTTGGTGCACTAGTGTGTTGGTACACTAGTGTGTTGGTGCACTAGTGTGTTCGTACACTAGTGTGTTGGTACACTAGTGTGTTGGTACACTAGTCTAGTGTGTTGGTATACTAGTATAGTGTGTTGGTACCCTAGTGTGTTGGTACACTATGTGTTGGTACACTAGTATAGTGTGTTGGTACACTAGTATAGTGTGTTGGTACACTAGTGTGTTGGTACACTAGTGTGTTGGTGCACTAGTGTGTTCGTACACTAGTGTGTTGGTACACTAGTGTGTTGGTACACTAGTCTAGTGTGTTGGTTTATACTAGTATAGTGTGTTGGTACCCTAGTGTGTTGGTACACTAGTCTAGTGTGTTGGTACACTATGTGTTGGTACACTAGTGTGTTGGTACACTAGTGTGTTGGTACACTAGTGTGTTGGTACACTAGTGTGTTGTTACACTAGTGTGTTATTACACTAGTGTGTTGTTACAATAGTGTGTTGTTACACTAGTGTGTTGGTACACTAGTGTGTTGGTACCTAGTGTGTTGGTACACTAGTGTGTTGGTACACTAGTGTGGTTGGTACACTAGTATAGTGTGTTGGTTACACTAGTGTGTTGGTACACTAGTGTGTTGGTGCACTAGTGTGTTCGTACACTAGTGTGTTGGTACAACTAGTCTAGTGTGTTGGTATACTAGTATAGTGTGTTGGTACACTTAGTGTGTTGGTACATAGTCTAGTGTGTTGGTACACTATGTGTTGGTACACTAGTATTAGTGTGTTGGTACACTAGTGTGTTGGTACATTAGTGGTTGGTACACTAGTGTGTTGGTACACTAGTGTGTTGGTACAACTAGTGTGTTGGTACACTAGTGTGTTGTTACACTAGTGTGTTATTACACTAGTGTGTTGTTACACTAGTGTGTTGGGTTTACACTAGTGTGTTGGTACACTAGTGTGTTGGTACACTAGTGTGTTTGGTACATCTAGTGTGTTGTTACACTAGTGTGTTGGTACACTAGTGTGTTGGTACACTAGTGTGTTGGTACACTATGTGTTGGTACACTAGTATAGTGTGTTGGTACACTATGTGTTGGTACACTAGTATAGTGTGTTGGTACACTAGTATAGTGTGTTGGTACGCTAGTGTGTTGTTACACTAGTGTGTTGTTACACTAGTGTGTTGTTACACTAGTGTGTTGGTACACTAGTGTGTTGGTACACTATGTGTTGGTACACTAGTATAGTGTGTTGGTACACTAGTGTGATGGTACACTAGTGTGATGGTACACTAGTGTGTTGGTACACTAGTGTGTTGGTACACTAGTGTGTTGTTACACTAGTGTTGTTGTACACTATGTGTGTTGTTACACTAGTGTGTGTTACTCTAGTGTGTTGGTACACTAGTGTGTTGGTACACTAGTGTGTTGGGTACACTAGTGTGTTGGTACACTAGTGTGTTGGTACACTAGTGTGTTGGTACACTAGTGTGTTGTTACACTAGTGTGTTGTTACACTAGTGTGTTGGTACACTAGTGTGTTGGTACACTAGTCTAGTGTGTTGGTACACTAGTCTAGTGTGTTGGTACACTAGTCCAGTGTGTTGGTACACTAGTCCAGTGTGTTGGTACACTAGTGTGTTGTTACACTAGTGTGTTGTTACACTAGTGTGTTGGTACACTAGTCTAGTGTGTTGGTACACTAGTCTAGTGTGTTGGTACACTAGTCCAGTGTGTTGGTACACTAGTCCAGTGTGTTGGTACACTAGTCCAGTGTGTTGGTACACTAGTTCAGTGTTGGTACACTAGTTTAGTGTGTGCACACTAGTCTAGTGTGTTGGTACACTAGTCTAGTGTGTTGGTCCACTAGTCTAGTGTGTTGGTACACTAGTCTAGTGTGTTGGTACACTAGTCTAGTGTGTTGGTACACTAGTCTAGTGTGTTGGTACACTAGTCTAGTGTGTTGGTACACTAGTCCAGTGTGTTGGTACACTAGTCCAGTGTGTTGGTACACTAGTTCAATGTTGATACACTAGTCTAGTGTGTTGGTACACTAGTCCAGTGTGCTGGTACACTAGTCTAGTGTGTTGGTACACTAATCCAGTTGTGTTGGTACACTAGTCTAGTGTTTTGGTACAGTAGTCCGGGTGTGTTGGGTGCACTAGTTCACTGTGTTGGTACACTAGTCCAGTGTTTGGTACACTAGTTCACTGTGTTGAACACTAGCCCAGTGGGAGGGGGATGTGTTTGGACTGTAGAGAGAGGGTGGCGTGGTGGAAAGGGAAAAGGGGCGGTGTCGGGGGGGGTGGGGG
>NW_026479003.1:0-14283 GCF_026875155.1 Cherax quadricarinatus | reverse complement strand
CTGGGAAATTAAGGGAGAACATCTGGGGGACAGGGATGGCCTGGAACATGGACCTGGGAAAGGCGAGAAACCCCGGGGAAGGGGGGGAAAGGGGGGGAATATCTGAGGGGACTCCTGGGAAAGAAGGAAAATACTGGTTGCTAAGGCAGTCCCTGGGAAAGTGGGGAAGGGAGAACATCTGAGGGGACACGGATTCTCTCCTGGACCATGCCCTGGGAAAGGCGGAGAACACCTTTGGGGGAAAAGTGGGGAAAGGGGGGGGAGAAATCTGAGGCGGACTCCTGGAAAGAAGGAGATACTGGTTGCTAAGGCAGACCCTGGGAAAGTGGGGAAGGGAGAACATCTGAGGGGACACGGATGGACTCCTGGACACATGGTCGTGGGAAATGCGAGAACACCTTCGGGAAGTGGTGAAATGGGAAGGGGGGGAATATATGAGGCGGTCTCCTGGGAAAGAAGGAGATACTGGTTGCTAAGGCAGACCCTGGGAAAGTGGGGAAGGGAGAAAATCTGAGGGGACACGGATGGACTCCTGGACACATGGACCTGGACAAGGCGAGAACACCTTGGGGAAGTGCGGGAAGGGGGAGGAAATATCTGAGGCAGACTCCTGGGAAAGAAGGAGATACTGGTTGCTAAGGCAGACCCTGGGAAAGTGGGGAAGGGAGAACATCTGAGGGGACACGGATGGACTCCAGGTCACATGGAACATGGACCTGGGAAATGCGAGAGCACCTTTAAGGAAGTAGGGAAAGGGGGGGGGATATCTGAGGCTGACTCCAGGGAAAGAAGGAGATACTGGTTGCTAAGGCAGACCCTGGGAAAGTGGGGAAGAGAGAACATCTGAGGGGACACGGTTGGACTCCTGGACACATGGACCTTGGAAAAGCGAGAACACCTTGGGGAAGTGGGGAAAGAGGGGGAATATCTGAGGAGGACTCCTGGGAAAGAAGGAGATACTGGTTGCTAAGGCAGTCCCTGGGAAAGTGGGGAAGGGAGAACATCTGAGGGGACACGGATGGTCTCCTGGACACATGGACCTGGGAAAGGCGAGAAAACCTTGGGGAATTGGTTAAAGGGGGGGGGGGAGAATATCTGAGGCGGACTCCTGGGAAAGGAGATAATTTTTGCTAAGGCAGTCCCGGGGAAAGTGGGGAAGGGAGAACATCTGAGGGGACAAAGATGGACTCCTGGACACATGGTCCTGGGAAAGGCGAGAACACCTTGGGGAAGTGAGGAAAGAGGGGGGAATATCTGAGGCGGACTCTTGCGAAAGAAGGAGATACTGGTTGCTAAGGCAGACCCTGGGAAAGTGGGGAAGGGAGAACGTCTGAGGGGACATGGATGGACTCCTGGACACATGGACCTGGGAAAGGCGAGAACACCTTGGGGAAGTGATGAAATGGGGGGGGGGAGGGAATATCTGAGGAGTACTCCTGAGAAAGAAGGAGATACTGGTTGCAAAGACAGACCCTGGGAAAGTGGGGAAGGGAGAAAATCTGAGGGGACACGGATGGTCTCCTGGACACATGGACCTGGTTAAAGGCCGAGAACACCTTGTGGATTGTTTTGGGTTAAAGTGGGGGGGGGGAGAAAATCTGAGGCGGACATCCTTGGGAAATGAGATAAGGGATGCTAAGGCAGTCAATGGGAAAGTGGGAAGTGAGAACATCAAGGGGACACAGATGGAACTCCTGACCTCATGGACCAGGGAAAAGCGAGAACACCTAGGGGAATTGGGGAAAGGGGGGGGGATATAACTGAATGGCAGACTCCTGGAAAAGAAGAGATTCTGGTTGCTAAGCAGACCCTGGAAAGTGGGGTAAGGGAGAACATCCTGAGGTACACGGGTGGACTCCTGACACATGGACCTGTGTAAAGGCGAGAGAACACCTTGGGAGTGGGGAAAGGGGGGGGTACATCTGAGGCGGACTCCTGGGAAAGAAAGGAGATACAGTTGCTAAGGCAGTCCCTGGAAATAGGAAGTGGAGAAACATCTGAGGGGACACGGAAGGACTCATGGACACATGTGACGCTGGTTAAAGTCGAGAGCACCTTAATGAAGTGGGGAAGATGGTGGGGGCAAAATCTGAGGCGGACACCTGGGAAAGAAGGAGATACTGTTTGCTAAAACAGACCCTGAAAGTGGGAAAGGAGAACTTCTCAGGGACACAGATTGACTCCTGGACACATATACCTGAGAAAGGCGAGAACACCTTGGAAGTGGCAAATAATGGGGGGGGAAATCTCTGAGGCGGACTCCTGAGAAAGAAGAGAAACTTGTTAGCTAAGGCAGACCCTGGGAAGTGGGGAAAGGAGAACACTGGAAGGGACACAGATGACACCTGGACACATGGACCTGGAAGGGCGAGAACACCCTGGGAAGTGGTGAAAAGGGGGGTGAAGAATATAATCTGAGGCGGACTCCTGAGGAAAGAAGAGATACTGGTTGCTAAGGAGTCCGCCTGGGAAAGTGGGGAAGTAGAACATCTGAGGGTACTCAGATTGGACTCCTGGACAAATGGACCTGGAAATGCGAAGAAAGCACCTTAAGGAAGTAAGGTGAATGGGGGGGGGGAATATGTGAGGGGAGGCTGACTCCGAGTGAAAGAAGGATATACTGTTTGCTAAGCAGACCCGGTAAAGTGGGGAAGAGAGAACATCTGAGGGGACACGGTTGACTCCAGGTCACATGGACCTTGGAAAAGCGAGAACACCTTGGGGAAGTGGGGAAAGATGGGGGTGAAATCTGAGGAGGACTCCTGGAAAAGTAAGGAGATACTGGTTGCTAAGGCAAGTCCCTGTGAAAGTGGGGAAGGAGAAAACAACTGAGGGGAAAATACACAAAAGACACGGATGACCTCCTGGACACACGGACCTGGGAAAGGCGAGAAAACATTGGGGAATTTTGTTAAAGGGGGGGTGTGAGACATATCGAGAGCGGACTCCAGGGGAAAGGAGATAATTGTTGCTAAGGCAGTCCCTGGGAAAGAAGGGTAAGGGAGAACTTCTGAGACGACTCCGATGGACTCCCTGGGACACAAGGAGACCTGGGTAAAGGCGAGAAAACACCTTGGGAATGGTGGAAAGGGGGGGGGGAGAATATCTAGTGCGGACTCCTGGGAAAGAAGGAGATACTGGTTGAGCTAAGGCAACATTGGGAAAGTGGGAAGGGTAACATCTTGATGGGACAACGGATGGACTCCTGACACATGGCCGTGGGAAATGCGAGAACACCTTCGGAAGTTGAGAAATGGGGGGGGGGAAATCTGAGGGGCGGTCTCGCTGGGAAAGTGAAGGAAGTAAACTGTTGCTAAGGCATTCCCTTGGGAAAGTGGGGGAAGGGAGAACATCTATGGACACAGATGGACTCCTGGACACATGGACCTGGGAAAGGCGAGAACACCTTGGGGAAGTGCAAAAAGGGGGGGGGAAATATCTTAGGCAGACTCCTGGAAAGAAGGAGATACTGGTGCAAAGGCAGACCCTGTGGTAAGTGGGTAAGGGAGAACATCTGGAGGGGACACGGATGGACTCCAGGACACATGGACATATGGACCTGGGAAATCTAGAGCACATTTAAGGAAGTAGGGAAGGGGGGGGAAATATCCTGAGGCGGACTCCTGGGAAAGAAGGAGATACCTGGTTTGGCTAAGGCATACCCTGGAAAGTGGGGAATGGGAGAACATCTGAGGGGACACGGTTGGACTCCCTGGACACATGGACCTGGGAAAAAGCGAGAACACCTTGGGAAGTGGGGAAAGAGGGGGAAATATCTAGAATGACTCCTTGAAAGGAGATAATGGTTGCTAAGTCAGTCCCTGGAAGTGGGGAAGGGAGAAACATCTGAGGGGACACGGACTTCTCTTGGACACATTGCCTTGGGAAAGGCGAGAACCACCTGTGGGGAATTGGTAAGAAAGCGGGGAGAATATCTGAGGCAGACTCCTGGGAAAGGGAGATATTGGTTTTCTGAGGCAGTCCCTGGGAAAGTGGGGAAGGGAGAACATCTGAGGGGGACACAGATGGGACTCCCTCTGGACATTGACCGGGAAGGCGAGAACACCTTTAGGGAAGTGGGAAAGAGGGGGGGAGAATATCTGGGCCGACTCCTGGGAAAGAAGCATACTGTTTGCTAAGGCCGACCCTGGGAAAGTGGGGAAGGGGAAAACATTCTAGGAGACACGTAGATTGGACTCCTGACCCATGGTCCCTGGGAAAGGCGAGAGCTTCTCTTCTTGGGGTGGTAAGTGGGAAGGGGGGGGGGTAAATATCTATTCGGACTCCTGGAAAGAAGGAGATACTGTTAGGTTGCTAAGGCAGTCCAGGGGAAAGTGGGAAAGGGGAGAACATCCTGAGTGACCACGGTGTATGGGACTCCTGGACACATGGATCTGGGAAAGGCGAGAACACCTAGGGGAATGAGGAAAGGGTGAGATATCTAAGACGGACTCATGGGAAAGAAGGAGATACTGGTTGCTAAGAGCAGTCCCTGGAAAGTGGGAAGGGGAGAACGTCTGAGGGGACACGGATGTACCTCCCTGGACACATGGACCTGGAAAGGCGATAACACCTTGGGAATTGGGGAAAAAGGGGAGGAAAATATCTGAGGGCTGACTCCTGGGAAAGGGAGATAAATGGATGCTAAGGCAGTCCTGGGAAAGTGAGAAGGGTGAACTTCATAGAGGACACAGGTGGACTCCTGGACACATGGACCTGGGAAAGGCGAGAACACCTTGGGGAAGTGGGGAAAGGGTGGGGGGGGGGACTAATTTCTGAGGCGGACTGCCAGGGAAAGAAGGAGAAATACTGTGGGTTAGCAGAAGCAGACTCTGGCGAAGTGGGGAAGGGAGAACATCTGAGGGGACCACGGAGGACGTCCTGACACATGGACCTGGGCAATGCGAGAACATCTTCGGGGAAGGTGGTGAAATGGGGGGTGGGGAATATCTGAGGCGGTAGCTCCAGGAAAGAAGGAGATACTGGTTTGCTAAGGCAGACCCTAGCGAAAGTGGGGAAAAGGGAGAACTTCTGAGGTACATGTACAGGATAGGACTCCTGACACATGACCTGAGAAAAGCGAGAACACCTTGGAAAGTGGGGAAAAGAGGGGGAGGATAAGAATATCTGAGGCCGGACTCCAGAGAAATATAGATACTGTTGCTAAGGCATTCCCTGGGAAAGTGGGGAAGGAGAACATCCTGAGGGACACGGATGGACTCCTGACACATACGCTGGGAAAGGCGAGAACACCTTGGGGAAGAGCGGAAAGGGGGGGGGAAATACCTGGGAGGCAGACTCCTGGGAAAGGAAGTGATATACTCGTTTCTAAGGCAGACCCTGGGAAAGTGGGGAAGGAGAACAACTGAGGGGACAACGGATATACCCTGGACACATGGAACATGGACTGTGAAATGCGAGAGCACCCTTTAAGGAAGTAGGGAAAGGGGTGGGGGAATATCTGAGGCAGACACCTGGGAAAGAGGAGATACTGGATGCTAACGGCAAGACCCTGTGAAAGTGGGGAAGAGAGACATCTGAGGGGACACAGTTCGACTCCTGGACACATGGACCTGGGAAAAGCGAGAAACACCTAGAGGGACCGTGGGGAAAGAGTGGGAAATCTTAAGAGGACTCCTGGGAAAGAAAGAGATACTGGTTGCAAAGGTCAGTCCAGGGAAAGTGGGAAGGGAGACATCTGAGGGGACACGTATGGTCCTCCTGACACATGGACCTTGGAAAGGCGAGAAACCCTTTGGGGAATTGGTTAAAGGGTGGGTGAGATATCTGAATCGGACTCCTTGAAAAGGGATAATGGTTGCTAATGCAGTCCCTGGGAAAGTGGGAAGGGAGAACACTGAGGGGACACGGAAGCTCCTGGACACAAGGACCAGGGGAAAGGCGAGAATAAAACCTTGTGGGAATTGGTTAAAGGGGGGAGTATATCTGGGAGGACTCCTGGGAGAAGGAGATAATGGTTGCTAAGGCATTCCCATTGGGAAAGTGTGGAAGGAAACATCTGTGGGTAACACAGATGGACACCTGGACACATTGAACCTATGAAATGCGATACACCTTGGGGAATTGGGGAAAGGGGAGGGAATATCAGAGCTGCCACAAGCTAAAGAAGGAGAAACAGGTTAATGCTAAGCAGACCCTGGAAAGTGGGGAAGGAGAACATACTGAGGGGACACGGATGGACTCCTGGACACATGGCTGGGAAAAGACGAGAACACCTTGGGGAATTGGTGAAAGGGGGGGGATGGAATATCAGAGGCGGACTCCTGAGAAAGAAGAGCTACGGTTGCTAAGAACAGTCCCAGGGAAAGTGGGGAATGGAGAACATCCCGAGAAGTTACACAGATGACTCCAGGACACATGGACCGCTGGGAAAGACGAGAACACCTTGGCGAAGTGGGGAAAGGGGGGGGAACTATCTTAAGCGACTCATGCGAAAGAAGGAGATACAGGTTGCTAAGGCAGACCCTGTGAAATGTGGGAAAGGGAGAACATCTTGATGGACACGGATGGACTCCTGACCCATAACCAGGACCTAGAAAGGCGACAGCACCTAGGGTAAATTGGGGAAAGGGGGAGGAGAATATCCTGATGCAGACCTCCATGGAGAAGGAGATAATGGTTTGCTAAGGCAGTCCCTGGGAAGTGGGGAAGGAGAAAATCTGAGGGCACAAGATGGACTCCAGGACACAATGGACCTTATAAGGCAGAGAACACCTTGGTGAAGTGGTGAAATGGGGATGGAATATCTGTGGCGGACCTTATGAAAAATAAGGAGATACTGTAGCAAAGACAGACACTGGGAAAGTGGGGAAGGAGAACATCTGAAAGGGACACAGAAGGATCTCCTGGACACATTCCTGGAAAGGGCTAGAACACCTTGGGAAAGTGGGGAAAGGGTGGGGAGAAATATCTGAGGCGGACTCCTGAGAGAGAAGGAGATACTGGATTGCTAAGGCAGTCCCTGGAAAATGGATAAGGGAGAACATCTAAGGGACTCGGATGGACCCTGGACACATGACCTGGGAAGGGCGAGAACACCTTGGGGAAATTGGAAGGGGGGGAATATCTTGAGGAGGACTCCTGGGAAAGAATGAATACTGGTTGATGAAGCCAGACCCTGGGAAAAGAGTTGAAGGGAGAACATCTGAGGGAGACGTATGGACTTCCTAGACACAATGAACAGGACTTTGGAAAGGCAAGAGCACCTTTAAGGAAGTAGGAAAAGTGGTGGTGGAATATCTGAAATGGTGATGTCGGACTCCTGGGGAAAAAAAAAAGAAAGGAGATAACTGGTTGCTAAGGCAGACCCTGGGAAAGTGGGGAAGGTAGAACACTGAGGGGACACGGTATGACTTCCTGGAGACACATGAGAAACCTGTAAAGCGAGAACACCTTGGGGAAGGGGTAAAGGTGGAATATCTGAGAGGACTCCTGGGAGAAAAGAGAATACTGGTTGCTAAGCAGTCCCCTGGGAATGTTGGGGAAGGGAAAAAATCTGAGGGGACAAACGGACGGTCTCCTGGACTCATGAACCTGGGAAAGGCGAGAACAAACCTGGGGAAGTTGGGAAAGGGGGGTGGAGAATATCTGATGCGACTCCTGGAAAGAAGGAGATCTTTTGCTACGGCTTTTTTGGGGAAAAAAAAAAAACCCCCTGGAAAGTGTGGGAAGGGAGAACATCTGAGGGGACACGGGTGGAACTACCTGGACACATGGACCATTGGACCTGGAACGGCGAGAGCACGTTTGGGAAGTGGGGAAAGTGGGGAAAAATCTGACGGCTGACTCCTGGAAGTAAGGAGATACAGGATGCTAAATGGGCAGACCCCTGGGAAAGTAGGAAGGGAGAACATCTGAAGGACACGGTTGGACTCCTGACACATGACCTGGGAAAGGCGAGAACACCTTGGGGAAGTTGGGTAAAGGAGGGGAACAATCTGAGTGCGGACTCCTGGTAAAGAAGGAGATACTGGTTGTTAAACAGTCCAAGGGAAATGTGGAATAGAACATCTGAGTGGTAACACGGATGGGACTCCTGGACACAAGGACCTGGGAAATGGGCGAGAGCACCTTTGGGAAGTGGGGTAAGGGGGGGGGGAAATATCCTGAGGCGACTCCTGGGAAAGAAGGGAGATACTGGATGCTAAGGCAAGACCCCGAGGAAAGTGTGGGAAAGGGAGAACATCTGAGGGACACGATGGACTCCTGTAGCACATGGACCTTGGATAGGCGAGAGCACCTTGGGGAAGTGTGGGAAAGGGGGGAATAATCTGAGGTGGACTACTGGGAAAGAAGGAGATACAGTTTGTTAAGCAGACCCTGCGAAAGTGGGGAGGGAGAACATCTGAAGGAGACACGATGTACTCCTGGACAATGGACCAGGGGAAGGCGAGAGCATCTAGGGGAAGTGTGTCAGAGGGGGGGTGGAATATCTGAGGCAAACTCCTGGTAAAACAAGAGGATACAGATGCTAATGCCAGTACCCTGGGAAAAAGTGGGAGAAGGGAGAACATCTGAGGAAACACGGTGAGGGACAAATGGGACACATGGACCTAGGAAAGTCGATAGCACCTTAGGGAAGTGGGGAAGATGGGGGAACCTCTGAGGCGGTACTACCAGGGAAGAAGGAGAAACGGTTCTAAGCATACCCTGGAAAGTGTGGAAGGGAGAACATCCTGCGGGAGCACGGTTGGACCCGACACAAATAACTGGGTGAAAGGTGGAGAACACCATGTGGAAGTGGGTAAAGGGGGGGGAATATCTGAGGTTGGACTCCTGGAAAGAATGGAGAAACAGGGTTGCTAAGGTGCAGTCCCTGTGGAAAATGGGGATGGAAACAACTGTAGTGGAGCTCCGGATGGACTTCGCTGACACATGGACCTGGGCTAGGCTATATCACCTTTTTGAATTGGGGAAAAAGGGAGGAGAAAATCCGAGGCGGACTCCTGTGGAAAGAGAGATAAGGTTATGCTAATGCAGTCCCTATGAAAAGTGGGAAGGTAGAACTTCTGAGAGGACAACAGATGGACTCTCATGGACCCATTGACCTGTGAAAGGCGAGAACACCTTGGGGAAGTGGGGAAAGGGTGGGGAGAATATCAGAGGTCGGAACTACCAGGGAAAGAAGGAGATACGGTTGCTAAGCATGACACTGGGAAATTGGGGAAGGGAGAACATCTGAGGGGACACGGATGACTCCTGGACACATGGACCTCCTGGAAAATGCGAGAACACCATCGGGAAGTGGTGAAATGGGGGGGGGAATATTCTCTGCGGTCTCCTGTGTAAAAGAAGGGAGATCTGGTTTGCTAAGCAGACCCTGGGAAAGTGTGAAAGGAGAACATCTGAGGGGACACAGATGGACTCCCTCCTGGAACACAAGACCAAAGAAAGGCTAGAAGACCTTGGGTGGAGAAGTTGGGGAAGAAAGGGGGGGAGAATATCGAGGCGGACTCCAGAGAAGAAGGAGATACTAGGTTGCTAATGCAATCCTGGGAAGTGGGGAAGGGAAGAACATCTTAGGGGACACGGAAGGACCCTGGACACATGGAACATGGACCTGGGAAATTGCGAGAGCACCATTAAGGAAGTAGGGAAAGGGGGGGGCGAAATACTTAGGGCGGACTCCTGGGAGAAGGAGATACTGTTGCTAATGCAGACCCTGGGAAAGTGGGAAGGGAGAACATATGAGGGTAACAACGGTTGGACTCCTGGACACATTGACCTTGAAAAGCGAGAACCACCTTGGGAATTGGTAAAGGGTGGGGAGAATATCTTAGGCGGACGCCATGGGAAAGGAGATTAATGTTGCTGAGGCAGTCGCCTGGGAAAGTGGGGAAGGGGAGAACATCTGAATGGGGACACAAGATGGACTCCTGACACATGACCTGGGAAAAGGGGCGAAACACCTTGGGGAAGTGGGAAAGGGGGGGGAGAAAAGAATATCTGAGGCGGACTCCTGGGAAGAGGAGATACTGGTTGCTAAAGAAGGCAGAGACACCTGGGAAAGTGGGAAGGTAAACATCTGAGGATGACACGGATGGACTCCTGGACACTGGACCAGGGTAAAAGGTGTCGAGAGCTTCTTGGGGAAGTGGTAAGTGGGGTAATAATCTGATTCGACTTCTTGGGAAAGAATGGAGATTTGGTTGCTAAGGCAGACATGAGGGGAAAGTGGTTGTGAAGGGGAGAACATCTGAGGAGACAACGGATGGACTCCTGGACACATGGACCTGGGAAAAGCGAGAGCACCTTGGGGAAGTGGGGAAGAGGGGGGGGGATATCTGAGGCGAACTCCTGGGAAATGAAGGAATACTGGTTGCTAATGCAGACCTGGGAATGGTGGGTGAAGGGAGAACAATCTGATAGGACACCTATGACTCCTGGAACACATGGACCTGGAAAGGCGGAGCACATTGGGGAAGTGTGGAAGATGGGGGGGAACAATCTGAGGCGGACAATGTGAAAGAAGGATATACTGGTTGCTAAGGCAGACCCTTTGAAAGTGGGGAAGGGAGAACATCTGAGGGGACACGGATGGACTCCTGGGCACATGGACATTGGAAAGGCGAGAGCACGTTGGGGAAGAGGGTAAAGGGGGGGCAGGATATTTGAGGTATGCGGAATCATGGAAGAATGAATACTGTTTGCTAAGGCAGACCCTGGGAAAGTGGGAAAGGGAGAACATCTGAGGGGACACGGTTGGACTCCTGGACACATGGATCTGGGAAAGGCGAGAACATCTTGGGGAAGTGAGAAAGGGGGGGGGAATATCTAAGGCGGACTCATGGTGAAGAAGAAGAGAGATACTGGTTTGCTAAGCAGTCCTGGAAAGTGGGGAAGGAAACATCTGTAGGGCCATGATGACTATCCTGTACACAAGTGCCTGGGACATGCGATAACCACCTGGGAAATTGGGGAAAGTGGGGAGGAGAATATTGAGAAGGCGGGACTTCTGGAAAGGAGGATAATGGTTGCTAAGGCAGTCCCTGGGAAAGTGGAAGGAGAACATCTGAGCGACACAATTGGACTCCAGGACACATGGACCTGGGAAAGGCGGGAACACCTTGGGGAAGTGGGAAAGGGGGGGGGAGATATATCTGAGGCGACTCCCAGGAAAAGAAGAGAGTACTGGTTGTTACGGCAGACCCTGGGAAATTGGGGAATGGGAGAACATCTCAGGGACACGGACTTCCTGGACAATGGACCTGAGAAAGGCGAGAACACGTTGGAGATGTGTTGAAATTGGAATGTGGGGGGGGAATGTCTGAGCGGACGTCCCAGAGAAAGAAGGAGAATACTGGTTGCTAAACAGTCCCTGGGATAGTGGGGAAGGGAGAACATCTGAGGTGACACAGATGGACACCTGGACACACATGGACCTGGGAAAGCGAGAACACTTGGTTAAGTGGGGAAAGGGGGGGAAATATCTGAAGTGGACTTCATGGGAAAAGGAGATACTGGTTGCTAAGACCGACCCTGGAGAAGGTGGGAAAGGGAAGAACATCAGAGTGACACGGATGACTCCTGGACTCCTGGCCACATGGACTGGGAAAGTCGATAAATCACCTTGGGGAATTGGAGGTCAGGTGTGAGGGAGAATACTGAGGCGGACACCCTGGGAAAGGAAAAATGTTGCTAAGGTGCAGTCATCAGAAAGTGGGGAAGGGAGATAATATGAGGGGGACACAGATGGACTCCTGGAACGACATGGACCCTGGAAAGGCGCGAGAACACCTTGGGAGTTGGGGAAAAAGGGGAGGGAGGGGAATATCTGAGCGGGCTCCTGGGAAAGAATAGATACTGGTTGTCTAAGGCAGACCCTGGGGAAAGTGGAAAAGGGAGAACAACAGAGGGGCAGGATGGACTCCTGGACACATGGAACATGGACTTGGAAAGGGCAAGGAGCAACCTTTAAGGAAGTATGGTAAAGGGGGGGGGAAATATCGAGGCGGACTCCAGGGAAAGAAGAGATCTGGTTTGCTAAGGTGACCCTGGGAAAGTGGGGAAGGGAGAACATCTGAGGGGACACGGTAGGACTCCTGGACACATGGATCTGGGAAAGGCGAGAACACCTTGGGAAGTGGGGAAAGGGGGGGGAAAATCTTGAGGCGGACTCCTGGGAAAGAAGGAGATACTGGTTGCTAAGGCAGACCCTGGGAAAGTATGGAATGAGAACATCTGAAACGGACACGTTTTGACTCCTGGACAACAATTGACCTGGGAAAGGCGGAGAACACCTTGGGAAGTGGGGAAAGGGGGGGGGGAACATCTGAGGCAGACTCCGGGAAAGAAGGAGATACTGGTTCAAAGCAGTCCAATGGGAAATTGTGAGGGAGAACATCTGAGGGGTACACGGATGACTCCTGACACATGGACCTGGGAACGGCGAGAGACACCTTTGGTAATTGGGGGAAAGGTTGGGGGGGGGAATATCTGTAGGCGGACTCCTGGCAAAGAAAGGAGGATACTTGTTGCTAAGGCAGACCTCTGGGAAAAGTGGAAGTGAGAACACTTTGAGTGACACGGATGGACTCCTGGGCACATGGACCTTGAATAGGCGTATAGCACCTGGGAAAAGGTTGGGAAAGGGGGGGGAATATCTGAGTGGACTACTGGAAAAGAAGGAGATACTGGTTGCTTACGCAGAACCCCTGCGAAAGTGTGGGAATGGAGAACATCTGATGAGACACGGATGGACACCTGGACAGACATGGACCCTGGGAAGCGAGAGCCTTCTAGGGGAAGTGGGGAAGAAGGGGGTATAAATACTGAGCAAACTCCTGGAAACAAGGAGATACAGGTGCTAATGCAGACCCTTAAAGTGGGGAAGGGTGAACATCCTGAGAGGACAACGATGGACTATTGGACACATAGACGCTGGTAAAGTCGAGAGCACCTTAGGAAGTGGTGAAGATGGGGGGGACAACCTGAGGCGGGTCTCCTGGGAAAGAAGGAGAACTGGTATGCTAAGCAGACCCTGGGAAGGGGAAGGGAGAACATCTGAGGTACACGGTTGGACCTCCTGGACACATGGACCTGTAAAGGTGAGAACACCTGGGAAGTGGGAAAGGGGGGGGAATATCTGAGGTGGACCTCCCTGGAAAGAAGGAGAAACTGGTTAGCTAAGGCAGTCCCATGGGAAAATGGGGAAGGGAGAACAACTGAGGGGACACGGATGGACTCCCTGTGACACATGGACCTGGGATAGGGCGATAACCAGCTTGGGGAATATTGGGGAAAATGGGATGAGAATATCCGAGGCTGACTCCCTGGGAAAGGAGATAAAGGTTGCTAAGGCAAGTCCCCAAATAATTGAAAGTGGGAAGGAGAACACTGAAGAGGAACACAGATGGACTCCTGGACACATGACCCTGGGAAAGGCGAGTAACACCTTGGGGAAGTGGGGGAAATGGGGGGGGAGATATCTGAGGCGGACTCCAGGAAAGAAGGAGAATAACAGGTTGCTAAGGCAGACCCTGGGAACAGGTGGGAAGGAAAC
Organism: Cherax quadricarinatus; assembly: GCF_026875155.1. Taxonomy (NCBI): domain Eukaryota; kingdom Metazoa; phylum Arthropoda; class Malacostraca; order Decapoda; family Parastacidae; genus Cherax; species Cherax quadricarinatus. The sequence goes on along the minus strand of NW_026479003.1, from coordinate 761 downwards.
ATCTGAGGGGACTCGGATGGACTCCAGGACACATGGGACCTGGTAAATTGCGAGAACAACCTTCGGGAAGTGGTGAAATGGGGGGGGGGGGAATATCTCGGCGGTCACCCTTGGAAAGAAGGAGATACTGTTGCAAAGGCAGACCCTGGGGAAAGTGGGGAAGGAGAACCACTGAGGGGACAACAGATGGACTCCTGGACACTGGACCTGAGAAAGTCGAGAACACCTTGGGGAAGTGGGGAAAAAGGTGGGGGATAATATCTGAGGCTGACTCCTGAAGAAAGAAGAGATACTGGTTGCTAAGGCAATCCCTGGGAAAGTGGGGAAGGGAGAACAATACTGAGGGGACACGGATTGGACTCCTGTACACATGGAACATGGACATGGTAAATGCGAGAGGCAACTTTAAGGAAGTTAGGGAAAAGGGGGGGGGAATATCTGAGGCGACTCCTGGGAAAGAAGGAGATACTAGGTTTCTAAGCAGACCCTGGGAAAGTGGTAAAGGGAGAACATCTAGGGGACAGACGGTAGAACTCCTGACACATGGAGCCTGGTATAAGCGAGAACACCTAGGGGAATTGGTTAAAGGGGGGGGGGAGAATATCTGAGGCGGACCTCCAGGGAAAGGAGATAATGGTTTGCTGAGGCAGTCCTCTGGGAAAGTGGGGAAGGGAGAACATCAAGGCGAGAGCCCTTGGGGAGTGGGGAAGATGGGGGGGAACATCTGAGGCGGACTAATGGGAAAGAAGGTATACGGTTGC
>NW_026478996.1:0-22053 GCF_026875155.1 Cherax quadricarinatus | reverse complement strand
ATTTCCTTTTATTATTCCAAATTTTTTGGAGGTTTACCCAAAAAAGGGGGAATATTCCCCCTTTTCTGTTAATTTTAAAAATTTAAAAGGGAAAATTTCTTTTTTTTGGGCCATTGGGGGGATTTAGTTGAAAAAAAAGGGAAAAATTTTTTAATTTTAATTAAAATTAATAAAAATTTAATTAATAATTATTATAATTTTAAATACATTTTAAATCTAGTTTTAAAATTTCGTTTTTCCTTTAAACACTTAGAACCATTAAAATTTACCCCAAAAAATAAAATTTTATAGAAGATGGTTCTTTAAAAAAGGTTTTAGAAAATTTAAAATTTAAAAAATGGTACTTAATTTTTCCAAATTTAAGTTTTAAAAATTTAAGTGTTTTCCTCCGAAAAAAACCCTCAGATTTTTTTTTTAAAAAAATAATAATTTAATTTTTTTTTTAAAAATTTTTGGGAAATTATATTTTCGGTGAATAATTTTTCCGGGAATTTAAAAGTTTTTAATTGGAAAAAGGGGGTTTTTTCAAATATTTTTTGGGGTTAAATTTGAAATTTTGAAAAAGAATTTCTTTTTCACAAAAATTTTTTTAATAAAATAGGGAAAAACATGGGGAAAGATAAATATTTTTTGTGTTTAATAAAAAGTTTATGATCTTTAATTTAAAACATATTTTTGGAAAATTTTTTAAAAACCCAAAAAAGACAAATACCTTCCCCTTTAAATTTTTTTTTAAAATTAATTTCTAAAAAAATTTATTAAAACTTGAAAAACAAATTTTTTTAAAACCGTTTGAAGTTAAAAATTCCCCCCAAAATTTTACTCTAAAAAAGGCCCTTCTGTCTTTTTGAACCGCCAGGGATTTTAAGATGTTTAAAAAGGGTTTTGAAGCCTTGGCAGGGAGGCCCTTTTTAAATTTTGAACTTCTTCAGGGAGTTGTAATGTTCAAAGTTTTGCCTTGCTAGTGAGTTTCAAATTTTAAATTTTTAAAAACCTTGCTGGGGGTTTGTCAGATGTTTACAAATTTTTGAAGCCTTGTGCGGGATGTTGTCAAGGTGTTTACAAAGTTTTGAAAGTTGTGGGGGGATGTTGTCAAGATGTTTAAAAAGTTTTGAAGTTGCGGGTGTTGTCAAGATGTTTAAAAAAGTTTTTGATTGCTGCAGGGATTTTGTCAAGATGTTTAAAAATTTTTAAAAGCTTGTCCCGGGATTTGTCAAGAGTTTACAAAGTTTTAAAGTTGCTGCAGGGTGTTGTCGGTGTTTACAAAGTTTTGAAGCATTCGCGGGGTTAAAGTGTTTAAAAATTTTTTAAACCCTTGCTGCAGGGTGTTGTAAAGTGTTTAAAAATTTTTGAACCCTTGCGCAGGGATTTTTTTCAAGTGTTTACAAAGTTCTGAACCCTTTGGCGGGGGATGTTGTAAGATGTTTACAAAGTTTTGACCCTTTGCTGCAGGGATGTGTAAAGATGTTTAAAAATTTTTTGGGGCCTTTGTGAGGATTTTGTAAAGATTTTTACAAATTTTTAAACCCTTGTGCGGGGATGTTGTAGTGTTTAAAAGTTTTGAAGATTGTGCGGGGTGTTACAAGTGTTTACAAAGTTTGAAGCCTTGCTGAGGTGTTGAAAGGTGTTTAAAAAAGTTTTGAACCCTTACTGCAGGGTGTTGTCAAGGTGTTAAAAGATTTTTACGTTTGAACCCTTGTGCAGGGATTTTTGTAAAGGGTTTTAAAAAAGTTTTGAAGCCTTGTGCGGGATGTTGTCAAGATTTTTAAAGTTTTGAAGCCTGCTGCAGGGTGTTGTCAAGATTTTTACAAAGTTTTAAACCCCTTGCTGCAGGGATGTTTTCAGATGTTTAAAAGTTCGGGCCCTTGTGCAGTGATGTTAAAAGATGTTTAAAAGTTCTGAAGCTTGCGCAGGGTGTTTAAGATTTTTCAAAGTTTTGAAACCCTTGTGCGGGTGTTGTCAAGATGTTTACAAATTTTTTGGCCCTTGTGCAGGGATGTTGTAAAGATGTTTAAAAAGGTTTTAAAGTTGTGGGGAGTTTAAGATGTTTACAAAGTTTGAACCCTTGTGGGGATGTTATCAAGGGTTTTTCCCCAAAGTTTAAAAGCTTGCTGCGTGTGTTTCAAGTGTTTCAAAGTTTTAAACCCTTTTGGCAGGGTGTTAAAGATGTTTACAAATTTTTTAACCCTTGCTGCGGGTGTTTCAAGTGTTTACAAGTTTAAAACCCTTGCTGCAGGATTGTAAGATGTTTACAAATTTTTGAAGCCTTGTGCGGGTGTTATCAAGGTTTACAAAGTTTTAAACCCTTTGCTAGGGAGTTATAAAAAATGTTTACAAATTTTGGGCCCTTGTGCAGGGATGTTATAAAGAGTTTACAAGTTTGAACCCTTTGTGCAGTGGTTACAAGATGTTTACAAAGTTTTAAAGCCTTGTCAGGGATGTTACAAGTGTTTAAAAAAGTTTTGAAGCCTTGTCGGGATGTTTAAGAGTTTACGTTTTGAAGTTGCGCGGGGTTGAAAAGATGTTTATAAACTTTTGAACCCTTTGTGGGGGTGTTATCGTGTTTACAAATTTTTGAACCTTGCTGCGGAGGTTATCAAAATTTTTAAAAAAATTTTTTGAAGTTGCTGCAGGGATTTTATCAGATTTTTTCAAAGTTTTGAAGCCTTGATGCGGATGTTATCAAGGTTTACAAAGTTTTGAAGCCTTGCTGCGGGGATTTTTAAAGTGTTTACAAGTTTTGAAGCCTTGCTGAGGGATGTTGTCAGGTTTTAACCGAGCAGACTCTTACAGGGTGACCGGGGAAAAGAAGAACACTTTCACCTTTTACTTTTTTCCTCACGTCTTACCGAAAAAAACCGGGCATTTCAGCAGTTCCTTCACCTGCAACACCTTAGCTTTTTTTAAAATATTTAATTATAATAAAAATATAACTTTTTAAACCCTTTGAATAAAACTTACTGTGTAGGTTTTGTAGTTTTTAGCCAGTGTACAAAATAAATTATCTTTTTTTATTACTATATAAAAATAAATCGAATAATTAAAAAAAAAAATAATTAGGATAAAGAAAAGACTGTCCAAAGGACTAAGCTGTGACCTGGGAGCCACCGGAGCGCCCGTGACAGGGGCCCCCCCGGAGCGCCCCGGCCCTGGGGGCACCGGAGCGCCCCTGCCTGGGAGTTACCCGGAACGACATTTCAACCCCCAGGTTAAGGGGAAATGCACTCAACTTTGCAGGGCCCCTCCTTGCAGCATTTATTACCAATACTAAATGCAGTTTCGGAAATCCCAGTTGTTTTAAATGGGGGGGAAAAAAATTTGTTGTGAACAAAAGCGAAAACAACATCAACGCTGGAACAATAATTAACGCTGCAACTTTACAGTATCTGCAGAACAAAAACCGAGGGAGCAGCCTCAACATTTTCAGGACCCCAAAAACTTAGAAAACACAATACGCAACGCGCAATTTATCAGATTCACGCAGCATTTCAGCAACAGGAAAAGCTGATCAAAACAATGTTGATCTAAAAAATAAATGTTGCATCAACAAAAGGCAACGAAGCAGCAGTAAAACTGCGAACACAAAAAATAGAAAAAAAAAAAAATAAAAAACTTAAAAACTACAGAAACCATTAAATATTGCAAAACAAAATTGCAGCAAAACCATCAAAATGAGCAAAACACAAACTTTTTAGGAACAACGAAACTGAACCCCCCAAAAAATGCAAAGAAAAACTATTTCCAAACAAAATAGAAAAAAAACACCAGCTTGAAAACAGATTAAACGGCAGCGAAAACAATTAAAGTTGTGGTGAAACACACAAAAGCTGCAAAAAACAGACGCTGCACCAACAACACTTGCAGCAACAAAAACGTAAAGAAAATAACAACAAAGCAGCATAATACAAATTGAAGGAAAACTCTTATTGTGTATCAGGGGTACAGGTTGTTCAATAGGCCTATTGTACGGGCTGGTTGATAAAAACTTGTAGTATTCGCAGACAATGAAAAGATATGGAAGAAGTATTCCCATGACAGTTTTTGTTTTCGGGTTTTAAGATTTTTCCCCCCAAAAGAATTGTAAATTAAATGCATATTTTAGACTTTGTTACCCCCATGTTAGGTATGGTGAAGCCCCGATGACAAAAAACGTATACAAAGTGTTCGCATCGTTTTGGGGGGTGCGGAGTGCTGCGCTAGCTTGATTGAGTTGGGTTTTGGCAGGTTGAGTTACTTAGCTTGTGAAGACGTTTGTGCGCTCTTACGAATTTAAGCAAGATGTTTTCCCTCGAGAATTTCCAAGCTTAAAAAGAAATTTGGGGGTGGCGAAGTGGGAGATTCGGCGACGCCGGGGGGAAAAAAAGAAGTTGTAGTATTTGTTTTTTAGTCCTAGGTCAAGAGGGAAAAAGGCAGTGGGGGCAGAGGGAAGAAGCTGCTTCAAAAGACGAAAGGAAAGGTAGAACAAGAAGAAAAAAAGAGCTGCCCTGGAAATGTTGGGAAAAACCAATACATTTTCCGTGTCCCCAGAAAGTGAGTGGGCTATGGGAAAACACGAGAACGAACCCAAAGGAAAGGGAAGAATATGTTGTTGTTGGGGTAGCCAATTTGGATATGGATAGGGCGTTCTGCTTTAGGAAGGGGGTAGGGGAAAGGAGTTTTCTTTCTGGGGTGGGAGGGGATATTGTTGCCCTTGGATGATCGAGAGTAATGGGGGCAATCCTATTTTCTGTTCAGTGTGGAGGAAGATGTTGGCGACGGGAGTGAAGACCTGTTAGCAGGTATAGGTCAGCAATAGAAAAAATTAGGGTAAGGGTGGGACCCCTTTTATATGTGGGATTTTAAAGGGGGAGTTGGAAAAGAATGGTTGTCCCGGGCAATTGGGGTCAATTTCTTGGGGACAAATACTGTAAGGAAAAAAGGGTAACATTTATTGACAACTGGGACCCCTTCTATGGCAGAAAGACTGATGCAGGGGTGGGGTTCACTTATTGGTCGGGGGGTAGCCTGGCAATTTCGTGGGGGGGGACAGTTGGACTTTAAAATGGAATGTTTGTGGTATGGGGTTTTTGGGAGGAAAACGTGGGTTTAGGTGTAATATTAGAGTTTAGGGGAACTAGTAATAAGAGAAAGAGGGAGATATTGAAAAGCCAGGGACTTGGGTGATAAGGCGTAATAGGGTTTAGTAGAAAAAAAGAAATGGAGGAAGGGAAAGAGGAAGGGGTTTTCAAGGTTTATTATGTAATTTTCCGTGGCTAGGGGTAAGATGGACGAGTTGAGATTAGTTGTAATGCAGGAAATTGATGTTTTGCCCCTTAAATGGCGGGTTTAATCAAAAAGTCGAGACATGCCCGGGAATGTCCTTCAGGGTTTTAAATTGTTCCAAGAGTTAAAAGATCGGGGGAAAGGGGGGGGGGGGGGGATTGTATGCCCGGGTGCTTGAAAAGTTGTAAAAAAAGGGTTTAGTCTGAAGTAAAAAATACAGAGTTGTTTGGATAGAATTTTAGAGGGGCATGAAAAACTGATTTTAGGGATATACCGCCCCCCAAAAATTTGTTGGAAAGGGGTATATGGGGGAAATTGTTAAGGCCCCCTAGGACGTAAAGTATAATTCGGAGACTTTAACTTTTGTATATTGATTGGAATTTCTTTATGGGGAAATTTTGAAAATACGATTTTAGAAGTAGTTAGGAGTTTTTTGAAGAGTTTTTGACAGAACCCACAAGGGGAAAAACTGCTTGACGGTTTGGCAAACTGATCCCCGTTATTTAATTTTGAAATTTAGAGGAAAGGGTGCTGGACCAAAATATTTCTTTAGTTGAATGGGGTAGATAGTAGCGATAATCGTAAACAGTCCGATTTTCCCCTTTGCGATTCGATGGGCTTAGAGAAATTTATTGTTGACTGGGGGGAAAGAGTGAGTTCAAAAATGACGTTTTCTGAACTTTTAATGCGTCAAAGAGTTTATCCCCTTAAAGAAATTAGAAAATGAAAAGCCCAAAAGGTGAAAAATAGGGGAAAATCTTAGGGATAAGAAGGAATTTTTAGGCGTATCAAAAGAGGTGAGGGTCATCTTAGAAACGTATATTGAATTTAAAAGGACATTTAAAAAAAAGGGTAAGAAAAGCTAAAAAAGGGGCTTGAAATTTAAAAAAGGCTTGGGTTTTAAAACTAACCCCAAAGTTTTTTAGGTTATAGAACAAAGTTAGATAAAATAGGTCCCTTTTTAAAAAAACTATGGGCCCTTACTGACAAAGAGATGAAATGTGTCGATTTTTAATAATTATTTTCTCTCAGTTTTTAAAAAGGAAAACCTAACAATATTCCGTAATTAATTTTTTTTGTGGGGGTAGAAGAGGGTAATTTATGTAAATCACAGTCATAGTTAAATGGTTGTGAAGCAGATTAGAAAACTGAAGCAAATAAATCTGGGTCCTGATGGGTTTTTTTAAGGGTTCTTAAGGAAGCAAAATGGAACTTGGAAACCCTTAAATAATATTTTTAATTTTTCTCTTTAAAAGGTGTTTTTGTTGATTGGGAAGATGGTAAGTAAATTCTATTTTTAAAAAAGGGGCAAGTCGTTTCCGTCAAAATTACCCCCAATAAACCCGACCCCAAAGTAGGCAAATTTCTAGGTCAATTTAGTGAGATTATAAGAAGCTATCTCGATAAGCATAGCTTGTTTATGTTTTTCACATGGATTCCAAGAGGCCCGGTTTTTTTAATAATTTTTTAATTTTTTCAGTAAAACTTTTTAAAGGGTGTTGCCCCGATAAAGAATTTGTTTATTTATTAGATTTTAGTAGGCTTTTGATAGAGTTCCCCCGATGTTAAAGAAAATGGAGCTATGGCTTGGGGGAAAAATGCTCTCGTGGATCGGTCATGGTCACTGACAGGGAAACGAGCGTTTTGTAGATGAATGGTTCAGAGAAACCGGAAGTTTATAAATAGAACTGTGAATCTTGGGTTTCTTTTTTTGGAAAGTTTCGCCCACGTGGCTTCATCAGTCCATACAAAGGAGAATTGAAAAAAAGGGGGGAATGAGGTAATCGTCCCTCAATTTAGTCGTGTGGTCGTCATCCAAAAATTGAATAGAATAGGCTGTGCTGAGAAAGGGGCTTATTCCGTTGGCGGAGGGTGAAAAAGTCGAGGCAGTGTAAATTATTAATGTTGAAGTAGGTGTGCCCAAGAATTAGGAAACGAAAATTCCCAATATTAAGATCCCCAAAGATGCAGGTTGACGTTTTTAGTGATTTGGGTTTAGGAACGAATGTTGATAAATTGAAACCTGTGCAAACCCTTTGGGGATTTTATTGAGGAAAAATTTGCCCCACATGGTTCATCAGTCATCAAAAGGGAATCTTAAGATTGGAGGAGAAGAGGTAAACGTCCCTAACTTGGGGTCGATGTGGTCGTCCATCAATCTTGAATAGAATAGGCATCGTGCTGGAAGGACTTTATACCGTTGGAGGGAGGTGAAACAGTCAGAGGGGGTGTAACATTATTCAAATTTTAAATAGGTCGTCCAAGATTGGCAAACGAAGAATTCCCAAGTTTAAGATAAAAAGTGAGTTTGCAGCTTTTTTTGATGAATGGTTCGAGAAACGACTGTTGATAAAAATTTGAACATGTGCAAAATCTTGGGTATCTTTTTTGGGGAAAACTTTTCCCCCACACAGTGGCTTCATCAGCCCATCCCAAAGGGGAATTTTGGGAAGAATGGGAGGAAATGGGTAACCCGCCCTAACCTTGATGGAGGGTGGTCAGTCCTCAATCTTAAATAAAATGGGGCATAGTGGAGAAGGGGGCTTTATACGTTGGCAGGGAGGGAAACAGTCAGAGGCATTTGTTACTTTTTCCCAATTTTGAAGTTGGGGTCTTTCCCAAAAAAATTTGGGTGATTCCCTCTTTCCCCTTTCCTATTCTTAAAGATTCCCCCTTTTTGTATGGACTGATAAAGCCACTTTTGTGGGGGAAACGTTTCCTCAATAAAGACCCCCAAAGATTTTGCACATGTGCAAAATTTATCTACAGGGTGGGTTTCCCCCGGAACCATTATCTACAAAGCTGTCGACACTGCTTTCTTGGGGATTTAAAAACTTGGGAATTCTTCGCTTCCCCAAATTTTTTTTGGGCACGCCCTTCTTCAACATTGAATAATTTGTTAAAACTGCCCTGATGTTTCACCTCTCCTCCCAAAGGGTTTATATAAAGCTCCTTCCCAGCACGTATCCCGTATTTCTTTTCAAGATTAAATGGACGCCCAAACATCGACCCCAAGGGTTTGGGGGGACTGTTTCCCTCATTTCCCCCAAAATTCTTCAAAAATTTCCTTTGTATGGACGGGATAAAGGCCACTGTGTGGCGAAAACGTTTCCTTTTAAAAGATCCCCAAAGGGAGTTCCCACATGTGTCTAATTTATAAAGCAGAGCGTGCCTAATTGGGGTTTAAAATCCGAGTGGGGATCTGAAAATAAGGGCGTTCCACAGGGATCAGTCTTGGGCCCGTTGTCTTTTATAATATGTATCAAAAATCTTGATGAGGGAATTATAGTGATATGAGCAAATTCGCCGGGTGACACAAAGATAGGTGGATAAAATTTATTCAAACGTAATGTTAAAGGGGGGTTTAGGAGGATTTAAACAAAATCTATTCTTTGGGCAGAAAAAATGGGGAGATGGGGGTTTAATGTAGTAAAGGCAAGGTTTTGAACTCGGGGGGTGCCCATAAAAAATAGTACTTATAAGTTTTAAAAGTTTTGAACTTAGGGCCCTTTCAGATTGGGGAAAAGGATTGGGGGGTTTTTGGTGAGCAGCAACCCCCCTTTAAAAACCCAAAACAGCAATTTCCTAAACGTAGTAATAAGGCAAATAGTTACTGGGAAATTTTTATCAAAAAGTGGGAAAACAACTTTGTCCAGAGGTTTTTACTGCGCTTTATACAATTTATTTGTAAGGCCCACCCAGTTATTTTCAGCTCGTTCTGGTTCCATTTCCGAAAGGACATAAAATTTTGTTAAAAACATTCAGGGGAAGGATGACTAAATTAATACATAGCATTAGAAATCTTCCTTATGAAAAAAGATCGAGAATCTTAAGAAAATTCACTTGTTTTTAAAGAAGAATGAGGGGAGCCCCGGGTCGAAATGTATTTAAATGGAAGATAGGTATTAAAATTGGGGATATTAATAAGGTCTTGGGGGATGTTTCTCCAAGAGAGAACCCGCAATAATGGATTTAAGTTAGATAAGTTTAGATTTAGAAAGGACATAGGAAAGTATTGGTTTGGAAATAGGGTAGTTGATGAGTGGAACAGTCTACCTAGTTGGGTTATTGAGGCTGGGACTTTGGGTAGTTTCAAATTTAGGTTGGATAAGTACATGAGTGGGAGGGGTTGGATTTGAGTGGGACTTTCACATCAGAGCTTATTTCTTGGGTGGCATTGAAAATTGGGTTGGGCAAATGTTTTGTTAGTGGGATGAATTGTAAAGGACCTGCCTAGTATGGGCCAACAGGCCTCCTGCAGTGTGCCTCCTTTCTTATGTTCTTATGTTCTTATACCCATATGTTGCATATGTGTCTAATTCATCATCTCGTCGGTATTGTATGCCAGTGATATACAACAATACAACACCCACACTTAAGAGAGAATTCTAGTATGGTTTTAGCCAGTCAGTCATATGGGGATCAGAGTATGTAGGCGAGCATGCAGACTAACTTCACCTGGGCTTCTCCTCACTCACCTTTAAGCACGCAGGAAAGTGGTTAATTGTGAAGCATATTGTAAATATATTTGCACATGGTACATGCCACGTGCATCAACACAAAATCAGAAAAGACAAATGCATAAGCACTACATGACAGCTGCAGCAACATACACCACCAGATGAAGTCCACAGCAGTCGAAGCAAGATGCAACAGCTGTATGTTACTGCAGCTGCAACAATAAACAGTTGCAGTAACATACAGCTGCCTTATTAATACACAACAGCTGCAGCTAATAAAAAATTAAAACAACATACAACAATATTTAAAAAGAAAACAAAAAAAAAATTTCCCGCTCCCAATTTTGGGGGCCAAAAAATTTGAAAAATTTTCCCCCTTACTGAAAAAACGAAAAGAAAAGTTTTAAAAAAAACCTTTTAACAAATTTTCAGGGGGGCCCCCAAAACAAAATTTTTCAGAAAAAAAAAAATTTTTAAACTACAACAAAAAATACATCAGCCCCCCAAAAAACAAAAAAAAAAAACAAAACACACAAAAACCCCACACCCACCCCAAACACCAACCCCAACACAAAAACACACCCCACAAAAAACACAAACCCCAAAACACACCACACACACACACACACAAAACACAAAACCCCACACACAAAAAAACAAAACACACACACACACACACACAAAAAACACACCACCCCAAAAACCCAAAAAACCAAAACAAACACACACACACAAAACCAACCAACCAAAACAAACACACAAAAACACACACAAACACACAACACCCCACCCCACACACACACACCCACACACAACCACAAACACAAAACAAAAACCAAAAACACAAAACACACACACCCCAACAAAAACCACACAAAACACCCCCCAAAACACACAAAACAAAACACACACACCCCACCCCACACCCCACAAAACCCCCCAAAACACACAAACCCCAAAAGCGAAAGGAAAACATAATTTTTTTGGAAAGACAAAAACAAAAAACTTTAAACCAAAAAACCCCCCAAAATTTGGGGGCAAAATAAACGGGCGCAACATAAAAGGAAAACTTTACGGGAAACCCATACACCCCAACCCATACAGCAACATACACCCAGCATACAGCAGCAAACAAAAACATACACCCAACAAAACAGCAACAAAAACCAGAAACCATACAGCAAAAATACAGCAAAAAATTACAGCAACATACAGAAACCCTACAGCAGCAAAAACAGCAAAACCCAGCAACATAAAAGCAACAAAAAAGAAAACAAACCAAAACAAAACAGAAAACATTACAGAAACCCATAAAAGCAACATACAGAAAACCAAAAAAAGCACCCAAAAAACCAACAACACCCAACCCAACAGAAAACATACAGAAAAACATACACCCAACAAAAACAGCAACTTTAACAGCAACAAAAACGGGCCAAACCATACAAAAAACATACAAAAGCAAACAACAAAAACAAAAAACCAAAACGGGAAAAACCAAAACAGCAACAAAAAACAGCACCCTTTTAACAAGAAAACTTTTAAACAGCAAAAATACAGAAAAACAAAAACAGCAACATACACCCCAACAAAAACAGAAAAACCAAAAACAGCAAAAAATAAAAGGGGCCAACAAACACCCAACATCCCAGAAAAACCAAAAACAGAAAACATACACCCCAACATACAGAAAACCCTACGGGGAAAAAACCCATACAAAAAAAACTTTCCCAAGCAACTTCCCAGCAACTTTAAAAAAACCAACAAAAAAAGCAACATACAAAAACAAACCAAAGAAAACCCATACAGAAACCCCTTACAGAAAAAACCAAAACCGCAACATCCAGAAAACATACAGCAAACATACAGCAAAAAAACCCGAAACAGCCCAGCAACAAACCCCAACCCAACCCTTTCCCAGCAAAAATAAAAAAGAAAACAACAGAAAACAACAAAAAACATACAAAAACAAATACACCCGAAAATACAGAAAACAAAAACAGCAGCAAAAAAGAAAAACCATACAGAAAACAAACAGCAACAAAAACCAGAAAACCATACAAAACCAAAAACCACAACAAAAAAACAGCAACATAAAGAAAAACATACAGCAAAAATACAGCAACAAACGCAGCATACAGCAAAACATCCCAGCACCCATAAAAAAGAAACATACAGCAACATCCCACCCAACAAAACAGAAAACTTTACACCCACCCATAAAAAAAAACCATACAAAGCAAAGCAAAAACACCCCAAACCATACAGCAAAAAAAAACCGCAAACAAAAACGGGAAACCCATCCCAGCAACATACGGGGGGGGAAAACCCTACAGAAACAAAATCAGCAAAAAAATCCCAAGAAAAAATTTAAAACCGGGGCCCAAACATACAGCAACATAACAACAAAACTTTAAAAAAAACTTTACACCCAACATACAGAAAACAAAACAGAAATTCAAAAACAGCAAATTTTTAACAGCAACAAAAAACAGAAACCCATTAAAACCCAAAAAACAGCAACTTTTACAGAAAACATACAGCAACAAAAACACAGCATAAAAACCAACAAACAACATAAAAACCCAACAAAACGGGAAAACAAAACCCCCAAAACAAAAAAACCCAAACCATACAGAAAACAAAAACAAAAAAAAACAAAAACCCCAAACATACAGCAAAAAAAACAGCAAAAAATACAGCACCATACAAAAACATCCCAGCAACAAAAAAAGGAAAAACAAACCGGGGGGGCCAAACAACAGAAAAACCATACCGCAAAAAAAACCACCCCAACATAAAAGGAAAAACCAAAAAACAGAAAGCATACAGCAACAAAACAGAAAAAAGTTTACAGCAAACATACAGCAACTTTACAGAAACCCCCATACAGCAACAAAAAACAGAAAAAACCTTTAAAAAAGAAAAACCTACACAACAATCAGCAGCATCCCGGGCAAAAAAATCCCCGGGCAAAAAAATAAATCAAACAAAAACACCCCAAACATACAAAAGCTTTACAGAAAAAAACAAACAGAAAACCCAAAACGCAACTTTAAAACAACATCCCAAAAACATAAAGCAACAAAACCAACCCCAGAAATACAGCACAAAAAAACGGGCACAAACACCCAAAACATAAAACCCAACTCCCAGAAAAACCAATAAAAAAGCAAAAATAAACCCCAACAAACCCAAATAAAATAAAAAAAGAAACCCCCAATACAAGGCCAAACCATCCAGAAACTTTAACAGAACAAAACACCCAAAAAAAATAAAAGAAACCCATAAAAAAGCAACAAAAACGGGCAACAAACAGAAACATACAGCAACAAAAAAAGAAACCCCAAAACAGCCAGGAAATGGGGGGAACATACAGCAAAAAATACAAGCAACATAAAAAGAAACAAAAACCAGCAAAAATAAAAGAAAACTTTACACAAAAAATCCCGGGAAACCCCATACGGGAAAAGCAAAAAACGAAAACATCCCAGAAACCCCTAAAAGAAAAACAAACGGGCAAAACATACAGCAACATACAGCAACAAAAACAGCAACTTTACAGCAACATACAGCAACTACAGCAACATACAGCAAACTGTAACAAAAAAACAGAGCGGCAGATGCAAAATGAAGCTTGCACGACGGGGATTGAAACAATCCACTGTTGTACACCTCAAAAACATCGCAAGAAACGCACCACACTGCATCAGTAAGTAAAACGTCATACAACCCAAAGTTTCAGCAACAAACTGCAAGCGAAAAACCACACGCCCCCCATTAAAACTGCAAAATATTTAGTGTCACTGGGGACCAGTTTTTAAAAGCAACACACAACCAGCATCAGCACACAAAACGCAGCCACTCACAAGTTTTTTCAACAAAAAAAACAACTGAACAAAACTGAGCGCTGCAACGACAACAACAGCTGAAAAAAACTGCACACCCAAGTCCACAAAAAAATGATAATCACGCAGTACCACCAGAGCTGGAACACAAAAAAACCTGTCAAATAAAACAAAACCTGCAAAAAAAAGGCAAAACTGAAAACACGGCAGCAAAAAAAACCCGGATAAACTCCAAAAGCGCACAATTTTGACCCCAAAACCCAATAAAACAGCCTTTCCCAAAAAAAGGGAAAAACCAACACAAGCAACAACACAAAACCGCAAAGCAAGGCCAGGAACCAACAAAACAAAGGACAACATAAACAATCTGGGGAAGCAGGAAGGCAGGAAAAAAGTGACCGCAGCGACCCCCACACCCCAAAAGAAGTGGGGCCAAACCTACAGTGGGTCCACAAGGGCAACGGGCAACACCACCGGGGCCAACATAGCACTGGGAACACCCACCGGCCCACACAACCAGACTGGGAACAAAGACTGGGGGAACCCCAGAAAGGGACACACCCGCAACGAAAAAACCCAGCAGGGCCCCCACACCAAAACGAACAAAACCAGGAAAGCAAACCAAGAAGGAAAAACCATCACGGGCCCACAAACAGACGGAACGCACTGGAAAAAACCGAGCGGGAAATCCAATGGGCCACACCCACAGGCGACCGCACCCCGAGCAGGAAAACCACACACTAGCAAGGAGAGCCAGCTGGCAAGAAAGGGACCTAGAAAGAGAAACCACTGAGCAGAGCAGAACACTGGAGCCAAGCAGACACATGGGGGGGGGGGGGGGGGAAAAAAACATGGAGAGGAAACACACTGGGCAGAAGCCACGGGAGAAGAAAAAAATGGAGCAAGAAGACACAAGGGGAGCAGAGCAGACCACAAAGGGGCCAACGGAGCAAAAAAGACCCCCGGAGCAGAAGGAATCACTGAGCAGAGAAGAAACACAGAAGAGAAGACCACTGAGCAGAGAGACACATGGAAACAGAGACACACGGGCAGAAAAAACACCAGAAAAAAACAAAAATGGAAAAAGCACACTGAAGAAAGAAAACACTCGGAAAAGGGAAGACACCCTGGGGAAGGGGAAACACGGAAGGAAGACACCCTGGGCAAAGAAGAACCTAAAGCGAGAAGACACACTGAGAAGAAAAAACCACTGGAGCAGAAAAAGACAAAAGGGAGCAAAAAGACACACGGGAGCAAGAAGACACATGGAACAGAAAGCCCAACTGGAGCGGGAAAAAAACACCTAAAAGCAGGAAAAACCTGGGGGGAACAAAGAAGAAACACCTGAGCAAGAAGCATTTAAAAAGCAGAAAAAACCCTGGAGAAGGGAAGAACACTGCAGAAAAGACAACTGGGAAGGGGAAACACACTGGGCAGGGGAGAACAGGGGCAGAAAAAACAAAAGGAGAGAAAAAAAACACATGAGCAGAGAAACACACGGGAACAAAGAAACACACGAAGCATAGAAGAAAACCCCAGGAACACTGGAGCGAGAAGACCTTGAGCAGAGAAGACACACTGGAAAAGAAGAACTCTTTGAACAGAGAAGACAAAGGAGCTGAAGAACATGGAGCAGAGAAGACACATTGGACAGAGAACAAAACCTGGAGAGAGAAAAAACACTGAAAGCATAAAAAAACACCGGGCCGAAGACAAATGGGGCAGAGAAGACACACGGAAAAAGAGAAGGGACACCTTGCGGAAAGAAAAAAAGGAAGAAGCCCCACACTGGAGCGAGAAGACAACTGGGAGCAAAGAAGAAACAGGGAGCAGAGAAACATGGACAAGAAGCCCCGGGAGCGGGAAAAAAGACAAACTGGACAGAGAAGAACCAAAGGGGAAAGAAGCCAGACAAGAAAACAGGGCGGGGCACACTGGGGAAAAAAACGGGAAAAAAAAAACCCCCGGAAAGAGGAATTGTGGGGCCCTGGCGGAAAAACCGGGGGCGCCCCTGGCCGGCTTTTGGGCGGCCCAGGCGGGCCCCCGGCAGGGCCCCTGGGGCCGGGAAAGGACACGTTCGGGAAAAGGCCCTAAAAAAAACCCGGGCGGAATCATTCTGGAGCAAAGAAACATTCGGGGAGCAGAGACACACAGGGACCCGAGAAAAAACACTCGAGCAGAGAAGCACTGGCGAAAAAAACATAGGGAAAAGTAAAAACACCTGGAGCAAGATAGGACACTGGAGCAGAGAAACACACTTGAGCAGAGATGACACACGGGGAGCAAAAAAAAACACACGGGAAAAACACAGAAGACACTGGAGCAGAGAAAACACCGGAAAACGGGAAAATACACTTTGGGAACAGAAAGACACACGGGAACAGAGAAGACACATGGAGCAGAAAAAAAAAACACTGGATCATAAGAAGTTTACACGGGTGAAAAGACAAAACACATTGGAGCAAGAAGACCATTGCAACACAGAAGACCGGAGAGACAAGGCACACGGGGAGAAAAGGAAGAACCCCTGGAGGAGAGCAAACACACGGGAGAAGACAGCAACTGGAGCAAGAAGACTCACTTGCGCAGAGAAAAACAGGGGGAGCAAGAAAACATTCTGCAGCAAAGAAGGCACACTGGAGCAGGGAAAGGACACACTGGAGCTGTGAAGACACACTGGAGCAGAGAAGACACACTGGAACAGAGAAGACACATGGAGCAGAGAAGACACACATGGAGCAGAGAAGACATTCTGGAGCAGAGAAGACACACTGAGCAGAGACGACACGCTGGGAGCAGATAGACACTATGGAGAAGAGAAGAAACACTGGAGCAGAAAGACAACTGGAGCAGAAAAGAACACTTGAACAAGAAGGTTTGCGGGAGCAGGAAGACACACTGGAGCAGAGAAGAGACATTGGAGCAGAGAAGACTGACTTGGAACAGAAGAAGACACATCGAGCAGAGAAGACACCTGGAGCAGTGAGACACACTTGTTAACAGAGAAGCACACTGGAGTGAGAAGACTGACTGGAACAGAGAAGACACGCTGGAGCAGAGAAGACTCACTGGCGCAGAGAAGACACACAGGAGCAGAGAAGACACAGAGGAGCAGAGAAGACATTCTGCTGCAAAGAAGACACACTGGAGCAGGGAAACGGGACACACTGGGAGCAGGATAATGACACACTGGAGCAGATAGACACACTGGAGCTTGAGAAGGGACACACTGGAGCAGAGAAGTCACACTGGAGCAGAGGAAGACACACTGGAGCAGAGAAGACACACTGTAACAGAGAAAGACATTGGAGCAGAGAGTAGGTGAGACTGGACAGAGAAAGACACGCTGTGAGTAGAAGAAGACTCACTGCGCAGAGAAGAACACACAGGAGCAGAGAAGACACAGAGAGCAGAGAAGACATTCTGCAGCAAAGAAGACACACAGGAGCAGGGGACACACTTGGAGCAGATAAGACACCCTGGAGTAGATAAGACACACTGGGAGAGAGAAGGACACACTGGAGCAGAGAAGTCACACTGGAGCAGGAAGACATTGGCAGAGAAGACACACTGGAGCAGAGAAAGACACATGGAGCAGAAGAAGGACACACTGGAGCAGAGAAGACATTCTGAGCGAGAAGACACAGCAGAGCAGAGGAGACATTCTGCAGAAAGACGGACACAACTGAGCAAGGGAAGGACACACTGGAGGCAGAGGCGACGCGCTCGAGCAAAGAAGACAACACTGGAACAAGAGGAAAGAAATGGAGAGAGAGAACAATGGGGCAGAAAAGACACACTGGAGCATGAGAAGACACACTGGAGACAGAAAGACACACTGGAGAAGGGGTGAGAGACACACTGGAGGAGAGAGACACTCTGGAGCGGAGAAGAAAACTCTGGAGCACAGAAGACACTCTGGTTAAGGAAGACACATGGAGCAGAGAAGACACTCTGGATAATGGGAAGACACACTTGAGAAGGGGGCAGAACACTGGAGCAGAGAGACACTGGAGAAGGGAAGGACACAATTGGAGCACTGAAGACGCTCTGGAGCAGAGGAGGCACTCTGGATAAGGAAAGACACACTGGAGCAGAGAAGACACTCTGGAGAAGGGATGACACACTGGAGAAGGGAAGACACACTAGAGCAGAGAAGACACTCTGGAGAAGGGGAGACACAACTGGAGCAGAGAGACACTCTGGAGCAGGAGTAAGACACTCTGGAGAAGTGGAGACTCATGGAGCAGAGAAGACACTCAATGGAGCAGAGAAGACACTCTGAAGAAGGGAAAGACACCATAGTGCAGAGGAAGACACACTGGAGAAGTGGAATGACACACTGGAGCAGAGAAGGACACTCTGGAGAAGGGAGGACACAGTGTGGGAGCAGAGAAGACACGTCTGGAGAAGGGAAGACACTCGGGAGCAGAGGAGGACCACTCTGGAAAAGGGAGACACATGAAGCAGAGACGGACACTCTGGAGCGGAGAAGGACACTCTGGAGCAGAGGAGACATGGCAAGTGGTTGTGAGTTGGACACAAACGTCACAGAGGTGGACAAAAGAACATAAAAACCAAATGAACGGAGGAACACGCAGCACGGCTTACTGGCCCATTCTTAGTAAGTCTTTCTCAAACTCAATCTCACGAAAAATAATATTTCGGCCTTCCTTTGGGGGAATTAGCTGTGGACGGTTATAAAGCATGGCTTGCTTCTGCAGTGTTTTAAAAATTGAGGTTGGAGAGTGAAGGAGGATGTCTTGCTTCTCAAGGAGGAGATTAGGAGGCTGAAGGTCCACCTCAATGGGTCTGGGATAGATGAGTGTGAGGGTTGGCTGGAGTTGTGGGGAATGAGGTTCTAGCAGTGAGGTGCAGTCTGGTCTCTCGCTGTGAGGAGGATGTATTTGGGGAGGTAGCAACGGCTACCAGCAAGTGAGGGGCCAGCCCAGCACCTGCTACAAGTGGCGAGTGGTCACAGTAATGGGGGCGCATTAGAGTAAGGAAGTTAAGAGTGAGATCTGATAGGGAAGGTAGGAAATCGCTTCTCTGTTCTTCAGATGAATGCACTTCAGTTGGGCCAGTGAGGAAAGGGTACTACATGGCCCTGCTAATGGAGGTAAGCGCATTCTTTGTGTTGGTGGTGACTCTAGGTAAGATATATTGACCGTGCTTTTTGTAATAGGAATAAGAGATGAGAGATAGAGGTGTGCTTCCCTGTGAGCTGGTGTTGGGGACCATAGTCAACAGGCTTTGGTAATATCATGTCAGGTAATGGAACAAGCCCATTATAGTCTAGTGCTGGTGGAAATGATATTGGGAGGGTAGGAGAGAAAGAGACTGCTAGATAAGTACAGGTCAGCTATAGAGTTCTTAAGTCTAAGGGAGGGATCCCAGTCATATTGTAGAATCTTGCCTAGAAGGGGAAGTAGGAAATGAATGGTTGTCTAGGCAATTGGGTGTAAATTGCTGGCTAGACAGATACTGCAAGGAACTTGGCAATCCATTCATTGACAACTGAGAACAACTTTTAGGGAAAAACATGATATGTATGCAAGGGATGGGGTACATCTCTTGGGCGGGGGGGTACATTTGCAGACTCGTTTGAAAAGGGCCCCATGGGTGAAACCCCTATGTTTTTAAACTGTGAAAGATAGGGTATGGGTGTGTGTGGGAAACAACGGTTGAACCTGGGGTTGGAAACAAAATGATAAAAGGCATTCAGAATAAAAGTTATAAAAAAAGAAAATTTGATCGGGTCAGCAAACAAAGGGGGACAGCAGGGGGCAGCAAGGGACTGCCCCCTTTAAAGGGTTTACTATACTAATAGCAGAGTAAAAGAAAAAGATAGATGAGCTAAGAAATTGCAAGTGCGGGAAAACATAGATATTTTGCTATAAAAACCTGGCTCAATCTGAAAGATAAGAATCCCCTCTGAATGTACATACAAGGCTAAAAAATTATTCCACACGACAGGGTCAACGGGAAAAAGGTGGGGGAGAGAGATTATGTAGAGAAAATTTAAAATTGTTGTGTTAAAAAAGATATTAAATTAGAAGCATCAGCCACTGAATCTGTTTGGTTTACAGCTTCTCGAGGGCCAAAAAAAAATTTTTTGGGTGTTTTCGGCCCCAAATCTTGAAAGGGATGCAGTAAACCCTATGGGACAAATTCGAAAGGCATCTAAACGAAAATGTTGGCTAATGGGAGATTTAAAACTATAGACGATGGACGGGAGAATTTTTGACAGGAAATTTTAGAGTCAGGTGACTTTTTTGATAGATCCGGTTTGTTTTTTAAAACAGTTTGTGACAGAGCCTACTGGGGGGGAAATAACCTCCTTGATTTGGGGTTTTGCCATAGGGAAACAAATTAATAATTTTGGGGTTAAATGATGAGTTTGGGGGGAAAGTGACACAAATCATCTTTTAAAAATTCAGGGAAATTTCCCCAATAAGGAAATAAAGTCTCCGCCCGACTTTCGCTTGGGCTGATTTCATAAAAATAAAAAATTTTACTTGGGTGGGCTGAACGGAATGCCCCTGCAAAGGGGTCAGGTAGGTGGTGGGGGTTTCCATATGTGCTTTCCGGGCATGTTTTTAGTGCTCAGTCAAATTATGTTCCAAATATGGAAAAACGATCAAAAAAAATATCCTAAAAGGATGAACAAAAGTTTAAAAAATCTGATTGGTCAAAGAGAGGGATAATTTGGCAAAACAAAAGAGGAGAGGGCAATTTAAAAATCGATATATTCAGTTAAAGAGAGAAAAAAAAAAGGGGAAATTTGAAAAGAAAAAGATTATAGGTTAAAGTTGCAAGAGAATCGAAAAAAACTAACCCCAAAAGATTCTTTTAGGTTAACAGAAGTAAATCAGGGACAAGATGGCCCCCCTCAAAAGTTCCCCGGGTCGCCACTGACAGTGATAAGGAAATATGTAGAATTTTTAACACATACTTCCTCTCAGTTTTTTCGCGGGGATACCAGCGATATTCCAGTAATGATAAATTATGTAGAAAAAGGACGAGAATAAACTGTGCACGATTTGGGCACGAGTGCATGGCCTTTGGGAAATAGATAAATTAAACTTTAAAAAATCCCCCCGGCCCTGAAACTGTTGCAAGGGTTTCTAAAGGAAAGTAAAGAGGGGCTTAGCACACCCTTTTGGGTAATCTTTTCAACAATCACTACAAAAGGGGATGGTGCCAGTAAAATGGAAAAAAGGCAAATTTTGATAAAACCCATTTTCAAAACATGACGGTCCTTACTTCGAAAATATAGCCAAAAAAGCCTAACCTCCATAGTGGGAAAAATTTGGAATCAAAATTGCCAGGGAGTTCGTAGCCCCCTTGAAAAGCAAAATTAATCAACGAATTCAGCATGGTTTTACAAAGGGCGTTCCTGCCTTACGAATTTATTAACTTTTTTCACTAAAGGGATTTGAGGAGTAGAAACTGGTAATGAATTGATATTGTGTATATGGACTTCAGTAAGGCTTTTGACAGGGTCCCCACATCAAGACTATTGAGGAAAATTAAAGCACATGGAAAAGGAGGAGAAAATTTTTTTCCCGGATAGAGGGGGTTTTACAAATAGGCAGCAAGAGTTTGCATAAATGGGGAGAAAAAAGAGTGGGGAAGCGTTCGAGCGGTGTTCCACGGGGTCAGTGTTGGGCCCCCCTGCTTTCACAATCTACAAAACGACATAGATAGGGCATAAAGAGCGACATCGGCAATTTGCCGATGACCAAAAATAGGGCCGTCGAATTCATTCTGAAGGCCCTTGAGCACCCAGGAAATTTTAATAGACTATGCATTGGGGGAAAGTGGGAGATGCAGTTTAATATAGACAAATGCAAAGTTTTAAAAGTTTGGAAAAGGACAATAAAAAAGCCAAAAAATAAACAAAATAATGTAGATCTTAAAAATTACGGATTGCGAAAAAGATTTAGGAATTCTGGGTTTCAAATCTGAAACCCAAAAAACAGTGCTAAGTTTCGCAAAAAAAGCTAATAGAACCTTTGGTTCATATCAAGAAGCATAAAAAATAGAGTCCTCAGGTTGTTTTTCAACTCTATACATCCTTGGTTAGGCCTCTTTAATTATTTCACATTTTTTTTCACCGATTACAGGGTGGTTTTAAACTCTGGAAAATTCAAAAGGGGGATGACAAAGTTGATCCCATGATCAGAAACCTTTCCCATGAGGGTAGACTAAGGGCCCGAATCTGCACTCTCTAGAAAGACGTAGAGTAAGGGGGATATGATTGAGGTGTATAAATGGAAAACAGGAAAAAATAAAGGGGAAAGTAAATAGTGGCTGAAAATATTAGCCCAGACAGACTCGCAGCAATGGGTTTTTAAATTGGAAAAATTCAGATTCAGGGAAGGATTAGGGAAAATACTGGGTTTGGTAAAGAGTTTTTGGGGGGATGGAACAAACTCCCGAGTACAGTTTAAAGGCCAGAACGTTGTGTAGCTTTAAAA
>NW_026478995.1:0-75325 GCF_026875155.1 Cherax quadricarinatus | reverse complement strand
AAAGGCTAAACGTGACTATGAAATTAGAGTTGCTAATGAATCAAAGACTAATCCAAAGGGGTTCTTTCAAGTGTATAGGACGAAGGTGAAGGAAAAAGTAGGACCTCTGAAAACTGGGAATGGACAGCTGACGGATAATGAACTGGAAATGTGTTCCTTATTTAATGACTACTTTTTGTCATTTTTTTACACAGGAAGATGTAAATGAGATTCCAGTAATTAACAATTATTTAGTTCCTGATGAATTTAAGTTAACTAATATTACTGTCACGAGGGACATGGTTATTAAACAGATAGACAAACTGAAACAAAATAAGTCCCCGGGACCCGATGAGTTGTTTTCATGGGTACTTAAGGAATGCAAGATGGAGCTTAGTCAGCCATTAACGAGTGTATTCAATGCGTCCATCCTTACCAGTGTTGTGCCAGAGTTATGGAAGATGGTTAATGTGGTTCCTATATTCAAATCAGGGGATAAGTCCACTCCTTCAAATTACCGTCCAATAAGCCTGACATCTATAGTGGGCAAGTTATTAGAATGTAAGGTACGCCTGTGTCCTCCACAGAGACTCCACGGGGCATTTGATGAACTGGAACGAGGCACAACTCGTTCTCACCGAACCAGACCTCAGTCGCCGACGGTGCCTAGAAGCCTCACTAATCACCGTCACCGACACTATAGAACGCAACACTGGAAACTACAAAATTTCAAAAACATTGGCATACATGATACTTAAGCAGCACCAACCCAACAACACAGGAGTCAAAGGACACAAGTGCAACTAATGTGACATTTATTGTGGCAACGTTTCGCTCTCCAGGAGCTTTATCAAGCCATTACAAACAATACATGGACACAGAGGGTACATAAGGTTCAAGTGAGTAATACATAAGAGGTCCATTCGATTTCACTAGTGTAGTAGTAGTAGTAGTTGGTAGTGACAAAAGTAGAGCAATTAATTCGTACGAATTAATTGCTCTACTTTTGTCACTACCATACTAACTACTACATACACTAGTGAACATCGAAATGTACTCACTTATTCACCTACTTGAACCTTTATATACCCTCTGTGTCCATGTATTGTTTGTAATGGATGATAAAGCTCTGGAGAGCGAAACGTTGCCACAATAAATGTCACATTAGTTGCACTTGTGTCCTTTTACTTTACAATTGTCGGTAATTCACCAACTTTATTACAACACAGGAGTCACATGATTTCATCGTCTACCCGTCCTCATCATAGGCAGAGGTTGTTTTGATAAGGACCTGCCTCGCATGGGCCAGTAGGCCTTCAACAGTGTTCCTCCATTCTTATGTTCTTATGACATTCCTCAGGTCACGTGGGTCACATCTCACTCTCCGCCTATATATATAATGTCTTTCTACCTCTGTATGTTAGAAGTGATCAAGGTCCCAGGACCGAAACGTTTTCTAATAAATATGTTATAGTGTTTGCTTACGTGTCTTTCTAAACCAGAATCAATTATAGCTGACATTATCAGAAGTCACCTTGAGGAGCATAACTTGATAAATGAATCTCTGCATGGATTCACGAGAGGTCGTTCCTGCCTGACAAACTTGCTGACGTTCTTCAATAGAACATTTGAGGCAGTTGACAGTGATAAGGAATATGATATTGTTTATTTTGATTTTAGTAAAGCCTTCGACAGAGTACCTTACAAGAGACTCTTAAGAAAAGTGGCAGCTCATGGTATAGGAGGTAAAGTTCTAGCATGGATTGAGGCATGGCTTACCAATAGAAAGCAGAGAGTTACAATTAATGGAGTGAAATCTGAATGGATGGGGATTAGTCACTAGTGGCGTTCCACAAGGATCAGTTTTAGGTCCTCTCCTGTTCATAATTTACATTAATGACCTTGATGAAGGGATTACTAGTGACATGAGTAAGTTTGCTGATGATACAAAGATAGGCCGTATAATTCACTCTGAGGAGGATATCAGTGAACTCCAGGACAATTTGAACAAATTAATGTCTTGGTCTGAAAAATGGCAGATGAAGTTTAATGTGGATAAGTGTAAGGTACTTGCCCTTGGTAATGAAAATAACCCTCGAAGCTATAATCTAGGTGAAGTAGAGCTTGGTCATACAGAATGTGAAAAAGACTTGGGAGTCATGGTAAGCAGAAATCTAAAGCCAAGACAGCAGTGCCTTAGTGTGCGCAACAAGGCCAACAGATTACTTGGATTTATCTCAAGAAGTATAAGTAACAAAGTCCAAAAGTTATTTTACAGCTCTATACATCACTAGTGAGGCCTCATTTAGATTATGCTGCTCAGTTTTGGTCCCCTTACTACAGGATGGACATAGACTCATTAGAGAACATACAGAGAAGAATGACTAAAATGATTTACTGTGTAAGGAACCTCCGTATGAAGATAGACTTAAAGCCTTAAATCTCCACTCTCTGGAGAGGCGTAGAATGAGGGGAGATATCATTGAAGTGTATAAGTGGATGACGGGCATAAACAAGGGAGACATTAATAAAGTACTGAGGGTGTCGAACCAGGTAAGAACCAGGAATAATGGATTTAAGTTGGATAAATTTAGATTTAGAAAGGACATAGGTAAGTACTGGTTTTCTAACAGAGTTGTAGATGCGTGGAACAGTCTTCCCAGTGGGGTGATAGAGGTTAGGACCTTGGGTAGCTTTAAGAAGAGACTGGACAAATATATGAGTGGGAGGGGCTGGGTTTGATTGGTGTCATGGGGTACGGGAGTTATTTCTTGGGTAGCTTTAGGTAGATGTCGTTTTGATAAGGACCTGCCTCGTATGGGCCAGTAGGCCTTCTGCAGTGTTCCTACATTCTTATGTTCTTATATTCCACCTACATACCCTAGACCCTGCCGTACTTGAGCACCTGCTGGAGCACATGGAACGAAACAAGATTATAAACGACAGCCAGCACGGATTCATGGAAGGAAAATCCTGTATCACAAACCTACTAGAGTTTTATGACAAGGTAACTGAAGTAAGAAATTAGAGGGAGGGGTGGGCTGATTGCATTTTCTTGGACTGCAAGAAGGCCTCGAAAAATTTTTCACAAGAAAATTAAGTACAGAAGCTAGGGAACAGGCACGTATACAGGAAGGGTACTGCCAAAGATCAAGAATACTAACAGGAGGCAACAGCGAGTCATGGTCCGTGATGAGGTATCACAGTGGGCCCCCGTGTCTGCGGGGGTCACAGGGGTCCAGTCCTGGGACAGTGCTATCTTTGTATAATGTGAAAGCCCTGATGGAAGGGATAGATCAAAAGTGTCCCTGTTTGCGATAGTGAAGTTAATGAGGAAAATTAAATCAGACGCGGACCAGACAGGTCTACAAAGAGAACCTGGAAACAGGCTGGATGTGTAATCCAGAATCTGGCTCCTTAGAATTTAACCCGCCAAATACAAGTCATGAAGTCGGAGGAGGGAAAGGGAAGACCAGGCTGGAGGCCAAAGGCTGAAACCTCCACTCAAGGGAAAGCCCTAGGAGGATATAATACCGAGTACATCGCAGAAGCACCATTAACCAGATAACTGCTGCGGCACATGGGGGTTGGCAAACCTGAGAATAGCGTTCCGGTACCTCAGAAAGGAATCGTTCAAGACTTTATCCCACTGTGTACGTCAGGCCCATACTGGAGTACGCAGCACCCAGTTTGGAACCCACACCTGGTCAAAAACGTAAAAAAATTAGAGAAAGTGAAAAGGTTTGCAACAAGGCTAGTTCCAGAGCTAAGGGGAATGTCCTATGAAGAAAGGTTAAGGAAATCGGTCTGACAACATGGAGGACAGGGGGTCAGGGAAGGACATGATAACGACATACAAAATACTGCGTGGAATAGACAAGGTGGACAGAGACAGGATGTTCCAGAGATGGGCACCGAAACAAGAGGTCACAATGGATGCTGAAGACTCAGATGAGTGAAAGGGATGTTAGGAAGTTTTCTTCAGTCATAGAGTAGTTAGGAAATGGAATAGTCTGGCAAGCGATGTAATGGGGCAGGACTATACTTTAGATTTAAAGACGAGGTATGATAAAGCTCATGGAGCAGGGGGAGAGGGACCTAGTAGCGGTCGGTGAAGAGGCGGGGCCAGGGCTGGGTCTCGACCCCTGCAACCACAATTGGGGTGAGTACAAAATCCGACATCGAACGCTGGATCACGCCCATAGTCATCTTACCACTCCAGCCCAGTCATCACTCTAAATTCCCTTTCCTCCCCCATCCTCTTACCTCTCCTTTCACACAACAGAATGTCATCTCCCTCTTAACTCGTCTCCCAAGAAAAGCACCTGGTGCTTCTGGCCTATCTCATTCGGGTCCTTCGACACCTTACACACTGTCGCTTCAGCTATTACGATCTCTCCGTGCATACGGATGCTTCCCAAACTTTATTCAAATCTGCTTTGGCTCTCTCATCCCTAAGCCGGTAAAGACTTTACAAAACCCAAAAAATCTAAAGGTCCATAATCCGCTAGAAATCTTAGGGATGACTTTTGAGCAACTTGTGAACATAAGACTCAGAAACTCACCTTGAGAAAACCCTATGAACTAACAGCAGATTGGAATCAGACAACACCGCTCTACACAAGACGCTTTAAACCACCGTCCTGAGCTATATTCACATAAAAAAGGCCCAAGATCTGCACCTCCTTTGATTTTCCAGTAAATATGACGAAATTATTATGCAGTTTCCTTGATGGCCGCACAATGTGCATAAAGTTCAGGAAAAAAACCCTTTGGACTACTTACCCCTTATGCCGGAGTCCCACAAGTCTCTGTGCTGTCTCCTACACTCTATATTTTTACTCGCATGACAGCCTGAACCCATTACTTAAAACACACTCTCCACCTTTTATGTAGACAACTTTTACACAGTTCACAGCACACGGCAACACTGATTCCTTACACACGGAATGCAACTCGAGGTCGATAGGATTATCGCATTGGAACTATTATGGCTAATAAAAACCAAATGTCAACAAGTCCAAGTTCAACTTTTTCTATAAAAGACTTTGGCACCCCTGCTCCTGTCAACTTAAAACCTGCCCTTTTACGAAAACTCATATCATGAACATTTTTTACATTTGTACTTGGAGTTATCCTTGACTCAGGTTGAGCATTAGCCCCACACATCACTTCCAAAACAGCTGTTGCCGGGATGAACTCTCTCAGCTCAATAAAATGAGAGGTGCAGGTCCTGCCACCAAGCTTCACTTATACACAGCACTTATCAGGCCTCTCTCACTTACACTCCCCTTGCCTTAACCACTAAGGCTAACGCACTGAAGCTCCAAGTATCCAGAATCGGGCGTTGACAGACTTGAGACATACCACGAACACAGAACTTTTTATCTTGCGAATCTGTCAGATGCCCTCACAGTCTTGTCAATCTCTTCCGAGCTCTTTACGAACTGTTCCTCCCTCCTCGATACCTTAATTTTCCCCAGCAATCTTCCTCTTCTTTTGCAACAGATTACCATCTTTGCCTATTTATTTTTTATCTCTCCCCCTCATTTTTAAACTGCCATTGTCGTGGAGAGGCGTTCTCTGTGCAGTACGGTGGAGCGGCTTCCCTGGTGTCATTTGGAGCCCCCAAATACCTCCTGCCCTTAGCCCGTTTTGCGTGACGTTCTTGCGGGTTGATACGAGATACGAATGCGAGACAGAGCAGCAGCGCACATGATTTATTTTTATGCCCTATATTTGCCTTATAATGCCTTGCGGTTGGGTTTAGCCCGGACACTTTTTCTTTTTCTTATTATTTCCTCTTCCCCACCAATTCTGCACCTATCCCCCCTTCCTTCTCGGCCTTAGTGGGTCCTTACCTGTGAGTTCCTTCTAATCCTAGTTCTGATCTGTCAATCGCCAACAGGGCGATTTTAAATTTTTTCCCTAACTGTCTAAAAATGACTCTGAAACAGCTGGTTTCTGAGTCAGGATCTGCCCGATCAATTACATGATCTGGCCATTTCAACTACACTGGGGTCATAAAGGCTGCTTGGTAAGCTGTTCACTAACCACAAAATAATTCAATCACTAATAGGATGTAAATATTATCAGGATGTATATTCTTGGGAGAAATAAAACAACCCTTAAGTATATACCCTTTGTTTCATAGACATATGACCAGAGCTAAACACTAGACCAGAGTTAGGTACAACACTTGGAGTTGACGTCAGGGTGAGTGTATTATTATTAAATTAAAAATTTTAAAAAGAAGCGCTAAGCCACAAGGGCTATACAGCACGGGTGAGTGTAGACATTAGTAGAGTCAGTCGTGAAAACATATTAAGTAACTTTGGTCGTGAAACATTTCTGGTATTTAGCTATAGTTTATTTAGATTAAGGGTTTGTAATATAAATAAAAAATGAGTGTTAAAAAATAAAATATATTTCAAATAAGTTCCAGATATGTCTTGCCATGACAACACCTTCAGAAATTGACAAAACCTTGCAGGGAACCAGTGGTTCTGAGAGAGTGGTTCAAATGGCTCTGCCTCAACCTTACGGTCAGCGACTGTGATCAGTTTAGCGTTGTGTGAGGAGTGACCGAATGTGTGTGCTAGAGTGCGTAAATTTGTGTTAGTGTAGTGATACAGTAGTGATATAGTGTGAACGTAATGCACAAAGTGTTATTGATATGTGGATAAAATCAAACAGTTGATAGTTTGCAGTGTTGTAGGATGTCACAAGATAGTGTTGCAGTGTGTAGGATATGTTGCAGTTTGTAGGATGTCGCAAGATACAGTGTTGCAGTGTGTAGGATGCACAAGATACAGTTGAGAGTGTGGGTGTCACAAAAGATAGGTTTTCAGTGTGCAGGT
The DNA here is from genome assembly GCF_026875155.1 of Cherax quadricarinatus. Lineage (NCBI taxonomy): Eukaryota > Metazoa > Arthropoda > Malacostraca > Decapoda > Parastacidae > Cherax > Cherax quadricarinatus. Next base: position 68,486 of record NW_026478995.1, on the reverse strand, counting down.
GTCACAAGATATAGTGTTTCAGTGTGTAGGATGTCACAAGATATAGTGTTGCAGGGTAGGAGTACAGGAATGTGTTGCAGTGTGTAGGAGCACAAGGGTTAGTGTTGGGAGGTGGGAGGGTAAGATAGGGGTGAGGTGGTAAGGAGCAAGATTAAGTGTTGCAGTGTGTAAGATGTCAAAGATAGTGTTTAGTGTGTAGGAGTACAGATAGTGATGCAGTGTGTAGGATGTCACAAGATATCCTTTATATGTCCATTAAAATTTGCTATCCTCAGAGGGATTTTTAAGTATTTTCAGTTGGTTTTTTAATTCCAACTTTCTTTTTCGTTCACACTGCAGAAGCCTATAAAATCTTTTTGTAGGTTACTAAGCCAGATTAATGGAGGAGTAAACAAGTGCACGACGTTACTGTCTCAAGCTGTTTAAACACTGCCCTTTATCTGGCAAGGCACGAGGCCCGGTCAGAGACAGACGGCGAGCCCGGTCAAGACCGGACGCTGGGGGAGTTATTCCAGTAAACCCTTTTCCATCTTCTAACAATCATAAAGTGCTCTCAGTCACAGACGACGAGTGAAAATTTAGTAGTTGGGGTAAATTGATCATGTATATGTATAAATGCAGAACGCCACACGGAGAGCAAGTCTTCAGCTCTAGATCTTTCTCACTCTCGTGCGTCCACGAAAATGAATTTGCAAGAATAACAGAGAGGAGACAGAGCTGTATGACCCTTACGGGTTTAGCGCTGTTACGGTAATACCCAAGGGAGGTTCCCGCGCTGGTGAGGTTCTTGATTAGGAAATTTGGGTCTGTGCTCCGGTTCCTTGAACTGAGCCTGAATACTTCCTTCCCCCCACGGCGCTGATAATCTACGGGTTAGCGCTCCCATGATTATAGTAAAATGATAATAATAGGTAGAATATTCTTGGCAAGGCAGAAGGCGTTACTGAAACCATCTGTCTTGCTTCAGAGAATTTCCTTATCTGTTGCTGTCTTGCAACGGCGTCTTCATTGTTAAAAAAGCTGTTTGTGGTTGTATTGCGTGTAATATAATGTAAAAAAAATCATTCCCTGTGTCCTTTTGTAACCGTCTTCAGTGTTTAATGTCTGGCGCAGCTGACCACCTTGAACGTTCACGTTAAATGTTGTTTGTGTGTAGGGGGGGAGATTAATAAATATTAACAAATGTTTAATGAAACTTCGAATCATTATAAACTACCATAACTGGAGAATTACTGTTCTGATCGGCTTCAAACTGTCCCCACTCTTAGTGACTTCCAAAAGTCTCGATTTTCTAATTTTATTGAATAAAAAATTAAGAATATTTACATTTAATTAAAATAAAATTATTTTTCTGATCGCCAGAAACTTATAATGAATCATTCTATATGATGATGACCATCCATAAGTTTATTAGTAAGTAAATATGAAATATTCTTGAAATTACTATAAAATTTGGAATTTGATCCTTTACTCGAATGTCTCTCCTGATCGTCTTCAAACTTTCTCCGTGTGTGGATTTTATTAACAATGTTTGACGCTAACTTTGACCTGTGATGATTTCACTTTCCAAAATTTAAAAATTCCTTATTCCAGTGTAATAACCAAAGATTGTTTGTGATGGGAAGTATTTTTTTTTTTCATTGATATGGCACTGTATATCTGCCAGTTGGATTTTTTAAGCAATTTTGTGAAAAAAAAATCTTGAAACATAAAAGTCAAGTTTTAAATGAGGTGAGATTTAAATTTTTTTAATTGAATATAAACGTAAAGAAAACCTGCTAAAAATAGTTTTATATTAAGTATTTTTGTGTATCAAGGAGAGACTTGATTATTTTCGGAACATTCTCGGAAAAACTTTTTTCTATATTAAGCATTTTATTCTCTCTGGAAAACGTCTTATTTGATAAGCTTCAAACATTCATTATTGATGAAATGTATATAGAACTAGTTTTGCTGGAATATTGGACTGTGTTGGTGGACTGTGAACAATGATACATAGTGCACTGGTGTTGGTGGCCTGTGAACAATGATACATAGTGCACTGGTGTTGGTGGCCTGTGAACAATGATACATAGTGCACTAGTGTTGGTGGCCTGTGAACAATGATACATAGGGTACTGATGTTGGAGACCTGTGAACAATGATACATAAGGCACTGGAGTTGATTGCCTGAGGACAATGATACATAGGGCACTGGTGTTGGAGGCCTGTGAATAATGATACATAGGGCTGTGGTGTTGGTGGCTTGTGAACAATGATACATATGGCACTGGTGTTGGAGGCTTGTGAACAATAATACATGGGGCACTGGTGTTGGTGGCCTGTGAACAACGATACATAGGGCACTGGTGTTGGTGGCCTGTGAACAATGATACATCAGGCACTGGTGTTGGTGGCCTTTTGGAAAAAATTTGATACATCAAGCGCGGGGTTTTTGGTGGCCTTTTTGGAACAATGATACAAAAAGCGCTGGGTTGGGGGGCCTGTGAACAATGTACATCAAGCGCTGGTTTTGGGGGCCCGGGTAAACAAAGAAAACATAGACATTTGGTTGGGGGCCGGGTAAACAATGTACATCAGACATGGTGCTGGTGGCTTGTGACTGGCCTTTTGGACTGTGGCCCCTGGTGGGACCCCTGATCTGAAAGGGCCCAATTCTTTCAAGTGAATGGGACTCTGATTACTTTCCATTTCAAAATTGAATAAAAACCCCAACTATTTTGGGCGCTATTGATTTGTTCATACATAAAAACAAAAACTTATTTTAAAGGGACTGGTAGGTGAAAAATTGTTTTTTCTTTTCTGGTAAAAAACCAAAATTTAATGTATTTAGTAATCACCCTTTTAAATTTAAATTGTTGATGTATTGTTTTGGGAAAGGGACAACGTTATCTTGATGGTAGGTTGTATAAGGTTGTGATTGTTTTTGGAAGAAAACCTTTTTCCCTTTGATGGTAGGTTGTATAATGTTGATGTATTTTTGTTGGAAGCCCAACGTTCCCTTGAGGGTTGGGTTTGTTAATGTTGAAAATATTTTTTGGGGAAAGAAAAACTTTACCTTTTTTTGGTGGGTTGTATAATGTTAAAGTATTGTTTTGGGAAAAGGACAACTTTAAACCTTGTTGGTAGGTTGTAAAAATTTTTTGATGTATTGTGTGGGAAGAAAAACTTTTCCCTTGATGGTAGGTTTTTAAAATTTTTAAAAAAGGGGGTGACAATTTTTTTTAAATTTAAAGTTGGTTTATGTGAATGCCCTTTTTTGGTAAAAAACAATTTTGTTTTGGGGTTTTTATTCTGTTTTTATATTTTTAAATCAAAGAAATGTACTTCAAGGTGCTTTACTTGTTTCCCCTACTACTTTTAAATAAAAATAAATTATTTTCCCCTAAGGTTAAGGGGAAATTAATTTATTTTCTTTTTTTACTTAGGTCTTTTTGTTTTCTTTTTTGGGGAAATTTGTAAAAAAAAAAAATTTAAAAAAAAAAAATTTTTTTCTAACCTTTTAGTGATAACTTTATGTGTGGTGTTTTTAAAACTCTTTTATACTGAAAAATTTGGGCCCCACTGATCGGGAGTTTCCCTGGAGTTTACCTGGAGAGGGGTTTTCGGGGGTCAACGCCCCCGGGGCCCCGGCCCGGGGGAACCAGGCCTCCGGGGTGGATCAGCGCCTGATAAAACCCCAGGCTTTTGCTGCTGGCTGCACGAAAACCAACGTCCCGAGCCCCACCCCGGGGCTGATCAGGAACTGACTTTAGGTGCTTGTCCTGCCGCTTAAAGACTGCAGGGGTCTGTTGGTAACCCCCCTTATGTGTGCTGGGAGGCAGGGGAAACAGTCTCGGGCCCCCCTGACATTTTTGGGTATGGTTTTTAAAACGGCAGTGAACCCCTGCTTTTCTTTGGGGGGGATGGTGAAATCGTCTGCCAAGTTTTTTGGGCTTTCGTAGTGGTGTTTTCGTGTGCAAGTTGGGTTTTACTAGCCCCTTTTGGTTTTTCCGGTGTTTTTAAAAATCATGTATCTCTCCCTCCTCCCTTTCCCGGGGAAATACGGGTTTAGAAACCTCAAGCGCCCCCCTTAATTGAGGTGTTTTATCTTTTTGTTATGCGGCAGTGAAAGTTCTTTTGTACATTTTCTAGGTCGGGGAATTCACCTGCCCTTTAAAGGTGTGTTAAAAGTGCAGCAATATTCCGCCTTGATAGAAAAAGTGACCCCGAAGAGTGTATTTTTAAAATAAATTTTTTGAAGAATTAGGATATTTTGAAATGTTAAATTTTGAGTCATTAAAATATTTTAAAAAAATATTTAACAACTTTATAGACCTGTGCAAAAAACTCTTCAACTTTTTTATCAATTTGCCCAAAGATGCCACCGATGGGGTTTTTGCCAAATTTTGGGGATAAATTTTGGGATCCCCTACATGACCCAAAAAGCATTTGGTTTATTTTGTATTCATGTTAAAATGCTGTATTTTTACATATTTGAAATTTTACAAAAAAAACATTTAATTATTGGGAAAAGAACATGGGAAAATACAAGTGTCCTTAAATTTTTGGGTACTGCCCCCAAAATGTTTTATTATTTAAAATTTTCCCGCATTTAAATGGGGACGGGGGATTTTTCTATAAATTCCTTGGGAAAATTTGCGATAAAGTTTTTACGGTTCAAAATGGGAAAAAACTGAACTAAGATTTTAAAACAAAAATTAAAAAATAGCATTGAACTGGGGAAAAATTTTCCCAAAGCCCCTTTTTTAATTTTATGTAAGAATTTTAAAAACCCTCCAAATTTTATTTTCCCAAAAAATTGGGGAAAGTTGGGATCAAAAACAAGTCTAGGGGGGTTTACAATAAAAATGAATTAAATTTTCCCTTTTGGTTTTTTTAATTGATCATTTATAATTAATAGAATTTGGGGGAAGGGAAATTTTAAAAATAAAATTGGACAAATAAATTTAAATTTTTTAAAATTTTTTATTTTTTGGGTTGAAAAAGTTTGTTGGGGTTGGGGCGAAGACCGTTAGTTGGGCCCGGGGGGCCCAATGAAGGTCCTTTTACCCAATCTTTCCTTAAAAAAAAAAAAGTTAAAAAACCGTAAATGGGGAAAAAATCATAAAAAAACCCGACTTAGGGGATTGAAACTTGTGATGACCCTTTCGGTTCGACTTGTGACCCTTTAAACCCGTCACATAGGAAGTGAGAATGGTTTGGGGAAAGAGGATGTTTATTTTTGAGGGTTATGGGCGAGGGGAAAGGGTGGGCGAGGGGTGATCAGTTTCCCCCAGCCTGGGAAAATAAATGTAATCAGTTTCATAAGGCCTTCGCACTAGGGTGTATTCTTATTTATAATTAATGGAAAAGGTTAAAGTCCCCTTCAGGGGGAGGGACTGATTTCCTCAAAATCCTTTGGTTTTTTCAAATTTTCGTCTTTGCATTTGGAATGATGAAACCGTGAGCGGGGTTCATCAGTTTCCCAAGGGAAAAAAGCCAAATGTAGCAATTTTTAAATTTTTCATCCGTGAAGTACTGTTTGCCCGCCCCATAGCCCGTGGAGTCCTGTCACAATGGCCCAAAATGAGTTTTCTTCGGGTTCAGGTTTTACTTCCCATACGACTATGAAAAGATGCCGAATGTGGAGCATAGGATTCGGGGTTAAATTTTTGTTACTAAAGTCCGGTGTTCCTTTTATTAGGTTTTACTCTCTTAAAATGTCACTCCTTTGACCACCATCGGCGTCGGCCGCGTCGGGCAGTATAAAACATTCTCCAGGAACAAAACCCATCGCATTTTTTTGGCTGGACCCCAAAGAATGCTAGTTTAAGTATCCCTTTGGGGTCCGGTGTGTACGATGGGTGAGCATCCCAACTAAACAGACTCATCTCTACCTTCCCCACGACACGGAGGTCGTAGGGAGTAGCAGAAATGCGGAAAAGCAGGATCAGGGAAAAAAAGCCGGGGTATATCAGGGCCGGTTTCTTGCTGACATAAGGCCCATCCCCAAAATTTTCTGATTCATCTGAGAGATTCCGGACAAGGGACCGCAGCCAAGAACAGAGGAGGCTCATAGGATATCTGACCCTGTGGCAAAAAGTTAACGGTGGGGGGGCAGATATGTAAGGGGTGGGGAGGAATTGAGTGATACAAAAGGGAAAAGTTTTGGTGTACGGTGTTGTTTTAAAAGAAGAAATGTACAGTAATAATGGAGGTAGTCTATATGAGTAAAAACACAGGAACTGCAAGAGAGCGCGGGCCCACAGGGTAGAAAAAAATTTCCCCGGGCGGGAAAACAAAATACGTAGGAGGGAAACCCAAATCTAAGAAAGGGGATAGAAAAGGCCATAAAAAATAGGAAGGGTAAGGGGTAAGAAAAGGGGGAACGAAAGGTCATCAAGTGACGATTTCTAAAGTTTGAGCCTTGAAGGTGATGAAAGGAAAGCTCTGTACAGTGAAAGTCTGGATTATGAATGGGAACCCCAAACAAGAGATGTTACAAAGTCATTCATGGTTACACATAAACTTAAAAACATGACAAAACTTTTCCTTTAATTTATGGACAGTATAAGTGTATTTCCCACATCGGGGTCTATATAACTTTGCTAGTGCTTCCCAAACTAGCAATGTTTTTTTTTGTTATGTTAAAACCTTATTATCATTCATAACGGGTCCTCTCCCAAAAAACTGTCACCTTTCTAGCCTTCACAGCGAATTTTGTTGAGCATACATTATAAAAATGAGCTTAGTCATCCGGGGTTCTCTGTAATTCTTTTCTCATTACATTGTTAAGGGTTTTTTAAACTTGAGAAAACTCGTTATTTAACCCTGGCTTTGTCGCCTCTTTTACCCTTTTCACCATTTCTGTTTTTTGTTCTTGTCCCTACTTGGTGGGTTCGGCTGTCAACATTTCTTCTCTGTGATGAATGGTTTAAAAAAAACAGAAAAGTTGAAGATTGAGACATTTATGAAATAGGGGGAATTTTTATTGGGAAAAACGTTTGGCCACACAGTGGTTTTCATCATCCAAATACAAAGAAGAAAGGCGTAAGGAGAGGGGTTTTTGGGGTAATCAGTCCCTCGCCGGGAGTCGATGTGTTCAGTCATCAATTTTGAAAAAATGTACAGCATAGGGCCGTCTCAATCTTCAACTTGTCTTTTTTTTTCCAAAACCTTTCATCAAAACGTAAACACTCGATCAGGATTTTGTTACAAAAGAATTCTTCAACCGTTAACCTTTGGACGAAGCCCTACTTGACTAGTGGATGGAACCACTATGACCCCACCTCCTGCTTCGCCTCCCCTTTCCTACAGTAAAAAAGCCACGCTAGGGCCCTATGCTGTACATTCTAAAAGGGATTATGGCCAAACACATCGACTCCACTGGGGGGCTGATTACCTCAAACTTCTCCTCCCTTAAGCTTTCACTTTGTATTGGACTATAAAACCCACTGTGTGGCGAAACGTTTACTGAAAAAGTTTCCCCATATTTCATAAGTTCTAAATTTTCAAATTTATTCTCGAAATTTGATCTAGTGCAGTTATTTGTAAAATAATCTTACCTATTGTTACACGCCAAACCATACAAAGCTTACGACTGGTCTGGGTTAGATAGTTTTGGTTGGGGTTTTTTGGGAAATGACAAAGGGCTGCATTTATTATGTACTTTTTCACAGAAAAGGGAATTTTTGAGGGGGGGTGGTTGTTAAGAAGAGTCTTGAATTTGATATAGAGACAGTTTTCCTTTTGGGTATTCACGTAATAAATTTCCAAATTTTTTGGGCTCTTTATGTGCTAGAGCTTTCACATAGTGTAGATGGACAGGGGCGCCCATCAAATTTTGAGGGGAAAGGGTTTTATAAGATGTAGGTTCTATTATGTAGTGGACAAAAATAGGATGGATTTCTTTATGGTGGTAAGTTTAGACTTTTGAATATTGCGAATGACTGACTGGAGGGGGAAATTTTTATCATCATTCTGACGCAGCTTTTTTCGGGGGTTATTAGGGGTCTTAGATGGTTATTTTTGGAATATAAACAAAAATGCAGTAAATGTGATCCTTTTTTGACAACGTTTCACCCACACAGTGGGCTTTTTCAATCACACCGGATCTTGGTGTGACTTAAAAAAACCCCACTGTGTGGGTGAAACGTTGTCAAAAAGGAAAATTATACGCATTTTGTCTTATTTCCATTGTTCGGTATTTATACCTTTTTATTTCCAGGGTTTTATTGTTGTTGATCTCATGCCCCAAATTCCTATGAGATAAATGAGTGAACAGGGAAAAATTTTTTTATTTTGGTTTCTTTATTATGCTTATATTTATTTACTTAGTCGCTATTATTTTGAATAATGTTTTAGGCAGATGAAGTTTATTACTAAAACAGCGTAAGTACAAGACTTTGGTGCCGATGACCAACCGCTACGAAGAAAAATTCTTTCCTGCCTCTCCTCAGACCCCTCCTACTGTGCTTAGCTCCGCCAACATTTAAATTTAGTACAGGGGAAAATTTTTGCATTAAATGAAAAATGTAAAAAAAACAAAAAATTCACCTAACGTTGAAAAATTATTTATTTGGTTCACACAAGAAATGTTTAAATGCAATAATTTCCTGCAGAAACATCGCATACAATGTTTAAATAGCAATAATTTACGCAGAAACTCGCACTACAAGGGTTTTTCCCCAAAATTTTTGCCAGATTCTTAAACTATCTTTCGTAAGCAAAATTTAATTTTCCAAATTTTCGATTTTTTCTTACCCGCGAAGCTTCGTGTAATTGAGCGTTGCTGATTTTACCAGGCCCCGGAAATGATGGTAAAGGCAGAGTACCAGGAAATGAGGGAAAGGCGGTACCAGGAAATGATGGTAAAGGCAGAGACCGGGTAATGACAGTAAGGGAGCCCCAGGTAATGACGGTAAGGCAGAGTACCAGGAAATGATGGTAAAGGCAGATACCAGGAATGATGGTAAAGCAGTCCCGGGGTAATGATGGAAAAGGAGAGTACCAGGTAATGATGGTAAAGGCAAAGTACCAGTTAATGATGGTAAAGGCAGAGTACCTTAATGATGGAAAGGGCAGGTACCGGGTAATGATGGTAAAGGCAAGTACCAAAGATGGAAAAGGAAGTACCAGGTAAGAGGGGAAAAGGCAGAGTCCAGGTAATGACGTAAAGGCAAAAACCCAGGAAAGTGGTAAAGGCAGAGTACCAGGTAATGATGGTAAAGGCAGAGTACCGGGAAAAATTGGTAAAAGCAAGAACAGGAAATGACGGAAACCCCAGGTCCCAGGTAATGACAGAAAAGGGCCCAGAGTACCAGGAAATGACAGTAAAGGGGCGAGTAAAAAGAAAATGACGGTAAAGGCAGAGTACCGGTAAGACGGAGAGGCGGATACCAGGAAAATGACGGTAGAGGGAGTCCAGGTAATGACGGTAAAGGCAGAGTCCCAGGTAATGGCGGTAAAGGCAGAGTACCGGGTAATGACGGTAAAGGGGCAGAGTACCAGGTAATGATGGTAAAGGCAGAGTACCGGGTAATGAGGGTAAAGGCAAAAGTACCGGTAATGATGGTAAAAGGCAGGTCTAGTAATGATGGAAAAGGCAGTACCAGGTAATGACGGTAAAGGCAGAGTACAAAGTAATGACGGTAAAGGCAGAGTCCATATAAAGGGTAGGGGCCCGGGGGGGTACCAGGTAATGCGGAAAGGCAGAGTACCGGTAATGGGGGTAAAGGCAGAGTACCAGGAAATGACAGTGAAGGCAGAGTCCAGGTAATGACGGTAAAGGCAGAGTACCAGGTAATGGGGGTAAGGGAGATCCCCGGGTAATGCGAAAAGGCAAGTACCAGGTAATGAGGGTAAGGAAAGGACCAGGTAATGACAGAAAGGGGGCGGGTACAAGAAAAGAGGGTAAAAGCGGTACAAGGTAATACGGAAAAGTAAAATTTTACCAGCTAAGACGGAAAAGGCAAAGTACCAGGTAATGGGGGGGAAAGGGCAGAGTACCGGGTAATACGGTAACGGCAGAGTACCAGGTAAGACGTAACGGCAGAGTACCAGGTAATGACGGAAAAACGGCAGATCCCGGGAAAATGAGGGAAGGGAGAGTACCGGGTAATGACGGAAAGGCAGAGTCCGGGAATGACGGTAAAGGCGAGTACCGGTAATGACAGTAAAGGCAGAGTACCAGGTAATGATGGTAAAAGGCAGAGTACCGGTAAGAGGGAAAAAAGGCAGAGTACCAGTAAGACAGTAAAGGCGAGAAAAAGGGTAATGCAAAAAAGGCAGAGTCCCAGGTAATGAGGGTAAAGGCAGAGTACCAGGTAATGACGGTAAAGCAGAGTACCAGGTAATGACGGTAAAGGAAGTCCGGTAATGACAGAAAAGGGCAGAGTACCAGGTAATGACAGTAAAGGCAGAGTACCAGGTAATGACAGTAAAGGCAGAGTACCAGGTAATGACATAAGGCATACCCGGGGTAATGACAAAAAGGGCAAGTACCAGGAAAGACAGAAAAAGGCGAGTACCCGGGTAATGACAGTAAAGGCAGAGTACCGGTATGAAAGAAAGGCAGAGTACCAGGTAATGACGGTAAAGGAAAGGTACCGGGTAATGAGGGTTTTAAAGGCTACCAGGTAATAGGGAAAAAAGCAGAGTACCAGGTAATGACGGAAAGGGCGGGTACCAGGTAATGACGGTAAAGGCAGGTACCGGGTAATGAGGGAAAAAGGCGAGTCCCCGGGTAATGACGGTAAAGGCAGAGTACCAGGTAATGGGGTAAAGGCAGAGTACCGGAAATGAGGAAAAGGCAGAGTACCAGGTAATGACAGTAAAGGCAATACAGGAATGACAGAAAAGGCAATACCGGTTGACGTTAAAGGCGAGTCCCGGGTAATGCGGAAAAAGGCAGGTACCAGGTAATAGGGAAAAGGCAGAGTACCGGGTAATGAGGGTAAAGGCGAGTACCAGTAATCGGAAAGCAGAGTCCGGGAAATGATGTAAAGGGGCAGAGGTACCGGGTAATACGGTAAAGGCGAGAACCAGAATGACATAAAGGCAAGACCAATAAGGGGAAAGTAAAAGGAAAAATACCAGGTAATGGGGGAAAGGCAGGTACCAGGTAATGACAGTAAAAGGCAGAGTACCGGGTAATGACATAAAGGCAGAGTACCAGGTAATGACAGTAAGGGAAGAGTACCAGGTAAGACATTTAAAGGGCAAGTACAAGGAAATGAGGGGTTTAAAGGCGAGACCATCAAAGGGACAGAAAAGAGGGGGCACAAAACATTTCAGAAGTGAAGACCTAAGATTGGGTAGACCGGGAGGAATTATGGCAGTCAATAATTTTGTAATAGTGGATGGTACGGAATCCACAAAATGTAGTAAGTGATAAGCAGAAACTGGATCTTTTATTCAGATACGGTTCACTTTGCTCAGTATCTACCTGCACTCCTGGAGGGCTTCCCGGGGATAAAACGCCCCCCGGACTGGTCCACGACCGGGCCCTTCCCGGGTAAAACGGGGCCTGATCCAAGGCTGTTAATGCGGGCCGCACGAAAACCAATACAAACCAGACCCCGGGCGACCGGCACCGTTTTTAGGTATTGTCCGTTATTTTTTGAAGACAACCAGGGGTCTCCCGTAATGCCCCATATTGCTGGGGAGGCTGTTGAGCAGTCTTGGGCCCCAGTACTTTTTGCTTTTCTCTTAGTGTCCATGACGGCCTTATTTTTCACTGGGGATTTTGCATCCCCTTTCCCAAGCTTTGCTTTCGTATGGGTGATAGCTGTGTCTATTAGGAACCCCCTCCAGAATTTTCCCAGGTGTAGATTATGATATTTTCCTCTCTCGCCTGCGCTCTAGGAGTAAAAGTCAAGTGCTTCTAGGCGTCCCAGTAGTTAAGGTGTTTATGGAACTTGCAAGTTAAAAAGGGTTCTTGTACATTCTCTAGTTCTGCAGTTTCCCCTCCTTGAAGGGGGATGTTAAGTGCAGCAGCTTTCCCACCTAAGAGAATAAGTGATTTAAAAGGGGACACGGGTTAGCATCTCTTGTCTTGATTTTCTCTTATCCACCCAATCATTTTCCTAACAGATCTGATAGGGGGCTTTTTTGGGGTCCTTGAAGGTGAGGTCTTCCGTCATTACCACTCCAAGTCCTTCCTTATTTTTCCGCTCTATTGTGTAATTAAGTTTGAGTATACCTTCCTATTATTTTTTCCTCCATTTTCCATAACGGAGTATTGGAATTTGTCTTCATTGAACATCAATTGTTCTCTTTTTCCCAAATTTGGGAAAAAAATTTGGGTTTTTAATGTTCTTGGAGCTTTTCCCGTGCCCCCCAAAGGATGACCTCTGCATATCCTAGTATGCTGGAAAAGAGTACGTGCTGTGTTTAATCCTGTCTATGTCTGATAGAGAATAAGGAACAGGATAGGTGGAACTGGCCTTGTGGGCAGAGCTTTCACTAGGGCAGCATCGTTTTAACCTGTTTACCACTACTCTTTGTGTGCGATTGTTAGAAAGTTGACGACCATCTGCCTATTTTTCCATTTATCCTTTTTTGCACGCATTTTGTGTCCTTTTACACCATGGTCCATTTTAAAGGTTTTTTGAAAAAATCTGGTATACTACATTGCATTCTGTTTATTTTCCGTGCACTAGGACCATATCATAGTGGTCAAGCTTTGCGAAAGGCGGAGCGACCCGCTCTGAAACCATGTCGCCCTGGGTTGGAAATTTTTTTGAGAGTCAGGGGGTTTACTATCTGCTTTTTAAAAACTCTTTCAAAGATTTTTATAAAGTGGACGTTAAAGCTTTTGGTCATAGTTCTTAGCTACTGGTTTGCTGCCACTTTTATGGGGTGAGGCTATATCTTTTTTTTTAGTGACTGTAATTTTCCCCTGTGTCTAAGCTCCTTTTTCACAGCATACTTAGGGCCCGTAAAAGGGCCCTATAACACCATTCCAAGACGGGCCTGGGGCTGAGTGCTTGGGCATATCGTCGATGGCTTTCTCAAGTCTAGGGATTTGGGGTTTTCAAATTTTGGTATACTTTGGCAGGGTTTTGAGGCTCATTCAAAAAAATTTGTTTGGATTGTCTTCTTTATATTTTTAGTGGCTCCGAACACCGAGTCATTTTGCGATTTCAGTATCTCGCTCATTTTTTTTGTTGTCTGTGTGGGATCCGTCTTTTGACAGGGGCCCAAAACTAAATTTTTTTTTTTTTACCTGTTATGGCATATGAAAAGAAATATTTGAATTTTTCATTTCACTAATCTTTTAGCTCCTTTTTCTCCGGGACCCTGTATATTTTTTAACTTAGCTTAATATTTACCACTTCCCTGGTTAGCATTTCCCTTCCGAAATTTAAATAATTAATTCTTGAGGACTCATGTTTCTTCGTCTTCTCCTATAGAAGGGAGCGTCCTTCTCCAATTTTACTTCTTTTTTTCCTTTGTCTTACAGGAATTACTTTGACTATTTCAGCTACCAGGGGGTGATTTTTCAAGGCATTGTTTGGTCCATGTAATTTAAGATATCCTCCAGCAGTTTCATTCGATCAAGTTTTCCTGATCCCAAATTTTTTCTTGTTAATTTAAATTTCGTAAAGATACCCCATATGTATGCATCTTGCCGAGCATGACTGCTGTGCTTTTCAAATCTGAACTTCGATTGATTTGTCAGAATTTGTTGGTTTTTATATTGTTTGTTCCTTTTTTCCAGGTCCCCCATTATTTGTGAAATAAAATCCCGTGTGTTCCCAGTCTTTTTGGGTCCCCGTTCTGATTTGGGTGTGTTTGTTGCAGAAACTCCCGCGTTCCTCTTTGTGACTTTTCATCTGAGCTAGTACCCCCAGGATTATTTCTGCACAATATTTTTTCTATATTTTCCAATTTGTGTGTCTTAGACTGAAGTCACCCAACAGCAAGATGTTTGGGGATGGGGCTGGAAAGTTTTCCAGACAGGAGTCAATTTTTTTATAGTTTTCTTTTAACGTTGGGGGGGTTGCTCCAGTGGCTTATAACAAATACAATACTAAGGTTTGGTTTCCCAATTTTGTTTCAGAACTACATCATTTTTTGGGGTTCAGTATCTTTTTGCAAAATGGGAGAGACTTTGACATACAGGTCAACCCCCCCCCCCCTTGTTTCCTGTTCTTTTTGTCGCATCTGAAAAGGTTGAATCCAGGTATCCATATTTCACTGTAAAGTAATCTTTTGCATGGGGCCCCTGTAAGGCTCAAACATGCATTTGCTCCCCAGAATCCACTAATGAAAGGTATTTTTTTTGATAAATTAGACCCTGTTCAACTTTGGGGACTTTATTGAGGAAAAAAGTTTCGCCCCCACAGTGCTTATCACCTACTAGGAAAACTTGAAAAACAGGGGAGAATAGGGAATCATCCCTCAACCCTTATCATGTGTTCAGTCCTCAATCTTGAATAGAATACGGCATAAAAACAGAGAAGCACTTTTAAACCGTATGGCAGGAGAGGGGCAGCAGTCTAGGGGGTTCAATTTTTTCAATGCGGAGTAGGGGCGTGCCCAAGAATTAGGCAAGCGAAGAATTCCTAAGTTTAAGATCCCAAGAAGTTTTCAGTGCTGACAGGGTTTTTTGATGAAAGGTTTAGGAACCGCATGTTGTTAAATTGACCCCATGTGCAAAACTTGGTATTTTTTTGAGGGAAAGATACCCAAAATTGCACATGTGCTAATTTATCAAAATGCGGGTTTCTAACCATTCACTAAAAAAGGTATTTTTTTTGTTGGTGGATGTCTTAAACCCGGGATTTTAGCAAATATAAAAAGGGGGTTTTTGCATGTTTTTTTGGGGGGGTTTTTTGTTGGCACAAGCTGGAGTCCGGAAGGGCCCCCTGGCTGTCCTCCAGCCCAACAAGGGTCCAAGGCGGGGATTTTTTTGGTTATTTCTTTCCTTTTTTTTCTTCGTTTCCTACCACTAAAAAAAAAATTTGGGGGGGTTGTCGAAACTACCAAGCTACTATTAGTGTTTTTACAGGGGGTGGCCCCCTTTTCCCTTTTAAATAGATGCAGTTCAATTTTATTGAACATTGTTTTTCAAGGGCTGAGACTGACATATTCCCCGGGGGGAAGTATTTCAAGAGTAGTACGCACACTCCCTTGACAGGGGTCACAAAATTTTGGAATGCTCAAAGTTTTTCATCCTCATTCGTTTTCCCCTGAATTTCCCTGTTTACAATTTCCCCCAAACATGAATTTTCACCATTTGTTTTTGACTGGGTACAATTTGTGCTGGATGTATTTCCCAAACTGTGCCCGCCCTATAGCTGCACTCAGTCCTCCACAAACAAACCAGAGACACCACCATTGTTTTTCATGGCACCCAAAATTTTTCCTGGGAAAAGGGCTATCTACACATCTGTACTAGTGGCTTTAACAAACAATTTACAGTATTTTCTATGCATAATTTTGAGTCTGCAGGGAAACATAGAATTAACCCGAGAAAATATACAATACTTGAGACAAAGGACATTTCAGATAATGAAATACCCATCAATATCTTCCTTATTTGTAGAAAAAGTGCCATAAATTTTTTAAAAAAAAAAAAAAAACCCACAATGAAGTAGACCGCTCATAATTTTCCCCAAGCAACGCACCCTTTAACATCGAAACCTCTTGTCCCAAACCGCGACCTGCGGGAAAAAGAAAAAAAAATTTAAGCTGGTGCCTAAAAAATTGCATCATTTGGGAAAGATTTACAATTAAAACCACAAGAATCCTAAGTAAAATCAACCAGCATAATACGAAGGTCAGCCGATAATTAACAATGGTGCCATCATGGGGAAATTTAATTTTCAGAGTTTTGAGACTCTCTGAAACCCCGGGTTCAAATCCCGCCCTTGGGGTTTTTTTTCTCATCTGGTGAACTTTGTGTTCAAAACAATGAAAAAAAAAGACGGGGAAAATTAAAGGTAAATGCTATAGCTGCTCCGTCATGGTATTATATCATTTACACCAACTAAGCAGTTCCGTTACAAACCCCTTATTAATATAGATTCTGAACATATACTGCAGAGAACTATAACTTTACTACTACCCTTACCACTACAACCCCAACTGTTCTACTACCATTACCTACAACACCAACTCTATTTAACATGTCATCCCTTGTAAAGGACATCATTAAAATTTTTTTCTCTTTGAATCTTAGTCACCCAGATCATTGGGGAGTACTCCCCAGCTCACAAACCGAGGGGGCCGTGGGTCGTCCCGGGACGGTTGGAAACTTTTGACATGTTTTCCTTTCACTTGCTGTCCCTTTTCGGGGTTAGTAAGTACCTGGGTGCATTTTACGGTGGCACCCGGGGGAGGTAATAATACCTTAATAAGACTGGGAATTTAAATGAGATTAGTTAGGATAGCACTTTTTGCTCTAAAATTTCAGTTAAAAAAACCGCTGTTTTATACAACAACTGTAGCTTGGCAGTGATTGTGTGAATTTTATCCTATCACAGTGGTATTTTGTGAACATTTGTATGTTATTTGAAATGTCAAAAAAATTTGTTCCGAATTGAGCGTCATATTTGGGTAATAAATTTTGATGACCAGATATTCCCTTTAAAATTTTAAGGGAAAATCTTTTTTTGATGAAGCTACTGACGTACGTGATGTTTGGGGAAATTACTGCTCGTGATTGGAAGCTTACACGTACGTGATGCTGGGAAGCTTTCGACTACGTGAAAGCGGGAAGCTTTTCTGACTCGTGATGCTGGGAACTTTTGACGTACGTGTGCTGGGCATTAAAAAATTTTAGGGACGGAGGGGCCTTCTCTTAGCTAGTTGACGTAATAAAAATGGCCAGAGTTTTTCAGTGCAAACACCCAAACAACTTCTGGAAACATCGCGGGGGGGGGTCAAAATAACAGAACCCTGCTGATTGAAATTGGGAAAAAAACTGAAAAATTAACTTAAATTTGCGCTATCATCCCCAAAAACAATAAGCACCAATTCACACCGCCCAGAAAATTTTAAAAATAGTATGAATAAATAACATGAAAGTAAGGCAACCTTTTAAATTGGCTTCTACGATTTATTTGATCTAAATATTACCGAGCAACTGTGGCTCCCGTAAAACTGTAAGTCAGGGAACCGATTTCCTCCACCGTCGTCTTTTGAAACTTCACAAGTTTTTGCTTGAGTTTTGGCTCAAAATTTCCCTGGATATTTTTCATGTACTACATGAATAATTTTTTTGGCGAATTGGTGCTGTTTTTAACTGCAAAAGTTGAAAAATCCACATTGAAACTCAAAAAAGTAAAAAAAAAAGGTTTCCCATTTAATTTGGGTTTCCCAACTCCTGATTTGTCCTTTATTGAATAAGGTTTTCAAACAGGTTATTTTCCCCTCAACGTAAAAGCTTTTCCCCTATTTTCCTTCCCTTTTGGATGGTGACCCCTCAAGGGAGGTTTCCTTATGCTGGTGAGGGGGTTTTTTTTATTACGGAATGGATCTGTGCTCCAGTTCCCCAATTAAGCTGAATGCCTCCCCCAAACCCCCCCCCAGGGGCCCGTTTTTAAACCTACGGGTTTGTGCTTCCCTTCTTGATTATAACATAATGATAATTTCAATTGGAAGCACATAGTTTCTTGGAGCACTGAACAATATTTGTGGGTCATTTTAGTAATTACAAAGACTCAGACAAAAAGACTTCACAAACGAATGTAAAATCCAAAGGTATTTTTATAGCTTTACTGTCAAAAAGTTGAGCTGCACAGCAAAAATTTTTTTTATTTTTTCATATGTTTTCACTCAGGTTGTAACTACGCTCTCTGGTCTTGGGGTGGGCCACACTCACGCCCCTGGGGATTCTGGAGAGGGGGCCCCCGTTTTACTCGGTGTTTGCTGTTGGACGTCCAGTCTACACAACAAAATTCACCTTCGACTCGTTACCGCTCTTTCACCTTTTCTTTTTTCTTCCCCCTCCTTTTGCTACAGCCCCACCTTTGGCAAGACTTTTCTTTGACTTTTTGAAGCAACATATTTATTTCCAACCCTTTGATTTACTTCCTTTTGCACTCCTCTCTGACTTAAAAAATTCTACCCCGCATGCTGTATAACCAGGGTGGGTTTAGCGCTTAGTTTTGAAATAATAATAATAATAATCAGCCCTCCAGCAAAAACCCTTTATTTACAACCTGGTTGACTAGAGTCTAGAGGGGGGTGGGGGTATGGAATGAAATAATTTTTTTTCATTATTTAATGAAAAAGATTATATATTTTGGCTTAATGTTAGAGCAAAAACGATTAATATAAATTTCCTTGTTTTACTTTTCAGGTAAAGGGGTGGGGTTAGGTATCGTGGGAAAACTCTGCAAAACCCCTACGGTAAGTGTGGGTTATGGGTCTCGGGGACAACTCTCGCACCCCAGACATATGAAAATTTTTTACTACTTAAATCCCCCAACCAATGAGCACAAGTGCTAACTGTCAATTGTTCAAAATTGGGGGAAATTTTGATTAGTGTTGTTTCTGATACACGTAATGTGAAACTTGCGGGAAAATAGATGTTGCAGACTCCAGGTGATCGTGGTTTTGGTTCCCACGGTCTACACAGAGTTTTTCTAGGGGGGACAGTAGTCCTTGGTTCCCAAGTGTACACCAGAGTTTACTAGGGTGACATATCACTTTTTTCCCCCGAGGGGTACACCGAGTTTTTTTAGGGTGTGAAGTGTCACTTTGGGCCACGAGTCTACACCAAAAAGTTTACAGGGGTGACAGTAGTCACCTGGGTTTCCCCCGATCTACCCAGAGTTTTTTAGGGTGTGACAGTATCACTTGGTTCCCCCCAGCTACACCGAGTTTACTAGGGGGTGCAGTATCACCTGGGTTTCCCCCGGGCTACACCAGGTTTACTTGGGGGGGACAGTAGTCCTTGGGTTTCCCACATCTACACCCGAGTTTACTAGGGGGTTTACAGTAGTCACCTGTTCCCACAGTCACACCAGAGTTTCTAGGGTGTGACAGTAGTCGCTTGGGTTCCCCCGAGTCTACCCGATTTACTAGGGTGTGACATATCACCGGGGGCCCCCAATCTACACCCGGGTTTTTACTAGGGGGTGACAGTAGTCACCGGTTCCCACGATCTACACCAGAGTTTACTAGGGTGTGAAAGTAAACACCTGGTTCCTAGAGTCTACACCAAGTTTTTCTAGGGGTGACAAATCACCGTTCCTACTAGTCTAACCAATTTACTGGGGGGGCAGTAGTACCGGTTCCTACGAGTCACACCAGAGGTTTTCTAGGGGGTGACAGTAGTCACCCGGTTCCTACGATCTAACCAAATTTACTAGGTGTGCAGTATCACCCGTTCCTACATCTTTTCACCAGAGTTTATAGGGGGTGGGGCAGAGTCCCTGGTTCCTAGAGTTCACCAAGTTTTCTAGGGTGTGACAGTAGCACCTGGTTTTCCCACGAGTCTACACCCAAATTTACTAGGGGTGACAGTAGTCACCTGGTTCCCACGAGTCTACACCAAATTTATAGGGTGTGACAGTATCATCGGGGTATTTAAAGGGGTGGAGGATTTGGGCCACCAATAAATCGACACTTGGTCATTTTCAAACAGTAAAAAAAATCACAGTCCTGTGTGAGGAACACCACAAAAACAGAGAGTTTTTGATAATTAATTCAGTGTTGAACCTTATAGTTTTTTAAAACTAAAAAAGTAATCGTAATTGCCAACGGAACTGTTATTTTATTTTTTTTTAATATCTCCCGATTGTTTTTTTGCAAAGTCGGCACAACCTGCATGTTGTGGCGGGAACCTGGTACAGTTTTAGGCGGGAACCTGGCCTGTTGTTTCGGGAAACCCGGACGTTGTGTCGGGAAACCCCACTGTTTGTGGCGGGAACCTGGGACAGTGAGGGGGGAACCTGGCCTGTGGGCAGGAAAACCCGGCACTGTTGTTTCGGGAACCTGGCCCGTTGTGGCGGGAACCTGGTACATTTGAAGTGGGGGGCCTGGGACATTGAGGGGGGAACCTGGGACGTTGTGGTGGGAACCTGGCATGTTGGGGTGGGAACCTGGTCTGTTTTTTGGGAGGAACGTGGTTGTTTTGGCGGGGCCTGGTACTGTTTGGCGGGGAACCGGGGACTTTTTGTGGCGGGAACCCCGGCACTGTTTTGGCGGGAACCTGGCACTGTTTTGGGGGAACCTGGCTGCTGTGGGGGAACCTGGGACGTTTGTGGGCAGGAACCTGGTACTGTAATGGCGGGGAACCTGGCACTGTTTTTGGGGGGAACCTGGGAAATGTTGTGGCAGGAACCGGACTGTATGGGGGGAACCGGCATGTTGTGGGGGGAACCTGGCACTGTTGTGGGCCCGGGAAACCCGGCACTGTTTTTGGGGAGGGAACCGGCATTTGTGGTGGGAAGAAAAAAGAGATATTTTTGACCTAAGATAAAAAATCAAACGTTGCTTTTTATGAGTATGACTTGTTGAGATTGAATGTTAAATTTTAATTTTTAAAAAATCCAGAGTATTGGTAGCAATAAACAGGAAATTTTTGTATTAGCGACCTAGTTGATGGTTTTAAATGGAAAAGTTTTTTCATGCTTTTGCTGAGTGTTCCTAGAAAATATTTTTTCCCGTGAAAATTTTTTTCTAAATAATTTTGGCTTGACGGAGTTACTGCACTTTTACAGTCAAAATCTAAATTAAAAATCATTTTTATTTTTTTATGAACCACAAAAAAATTTTTTTTGGGAAAATTTTGTAATGAAAATTCGGCCACATTTCTCTACACTAAAAGCCATGTTGGAATTTAAAAAAAATTTCCCGATTTTTTAAATTTACTTTTAGTTAATTAAAAAAGTGATGTAGCGGCGGAGGGTTTCATTAATCTTCATTTTCTTCGTACTTTAAAGTTTTTGGAAAAACGTGTGGGCGGGAAAATAAAGTTCCCCCCTACTTTTTTCATTTTAGTAAATTTTTTTTTTTTTTTATTCCAAAAGTAACTTAGTTTTTTAATAATTATCATTTCTTTTCAATTTTGGGACTCTGTCTTTATTACATAAGTTTTCAAAAAATCAAACTATTACTTATTTAAAAAAAAACTTAAATTCAAAAATAAAATGATTATAAAAGTAGAAAAATCCTAGAAAATCCTGAAAAACCCCACTGGTTGTCTACAAAAAATTTGATGGGTATTTCTCAAAGTTTAGGGTTCTTACAGAATTAACACATCATGCTTCACTTTTTTTGTGATGTTCTACGTTTTTTGGTTTAATGTCCTGATGAAAGTTCACTGGTTCCTGCGCTCACAGATTTTTTTCTAAAGATCTAGTGCAAAAACTGTTCACTCAAATCTTCAAAACGATCTTTTTAAAATTTCAATTTAGTAAAACCCAGGGAAACCCCTGTACAAAAGCCAAAATGCTTTTCCAGGCATTTTTTTTTTAAAAAGTTTTTTAAATCATTAGTAGCTAACATTTCTAGCTGTAGACTTTCTAATTGAGGGGGGGGAAGGGACCCATGGGGCGCGTTTGGGTCTAATCTAAATGCCAGATAATACTGTTTTTTTCCCCCTCTTTACTGGGGAAAATATTCCCCCAATTCCAAAGAATAATTCAGCTCTTAGTCCATTCTCGGATCCGGGGAGAGAGTGACCGGGTATGACTCCGGTGTGGCAGTCAACAGGTGTTGTTGGCCCGCCACATCTACTATTGACTGAGCCTAGATCAGTCACTTTGGGAGGTGCTATCTTAGTGTGCTGAGACTCCTGATATATTCGGAGAAGTGTGGAGGGAGGTTTCCATGGAGAGTCAGCACTGTCTGCCGCACTGATGCAGATCGTCACTTTAGGGTCAAGTTGATGGTTTCTTTTTGTTATTCCTCGGAGCTGTCCTTCATACCCCCTCCCCCTCTCCTATTAAGAAAAATTTCATTTACTGTCATGTTCCTGGTGTCTCCTCCTGGGTCCCTGATCCCTGCAGCACACACTGCTTACTCTGGCACGCCTACTGATCATCCTCTTAAGCTGGAATCACTTTCAGTCAACACTTGGTTGACTCCCGTACTTGCGTTAACCCTGAAACCTTTGATGGCGCTCACCACCATTCTACTTACTGGTTACAGATCATGGCACTGGTAAACACTCGTGACATAGCATACCAAAATAACTGACTGCTTGGTGTTAGCCGTAATCATAACCAACACCATTAAACAGAACTCGAGGTTTTTCAACACTCAAAGGTTTATGATGTCGGCCAAAACGGACCCTTCCATGTTATCAATAGTGGGATGTAGTAAATTGTTGTACGTCATGCAGAGCAGCCACACATTTCCCACATCCGCTCTATCGACAATGTCCTGGTAACAGTACAAAGATATTTCTAACTCATTTCGAGATGTGGATCTGTTCTTCTCCTCAACCACCAAAGCAGAAACTCGTACCTGCCCAGTCCAAGGTCTAATAGGTCACCCAATCATTACAGACGAACTGATTTTCGAATAGAGATCTTCCATCCTGGGTTTATATAGCAGAATAGTGCATCCAGGTAATTGATCTCCAGACACCACAGCAGTGCAGGTAATGCTGGTATTTTAGTCATCCTGTCAAATGTTGCTGATCATCAGTGAAACAATAGTAACTTATCTGCGATGCTGTTGATAAGTATCCACCCAGCAGCCATCCTCCTCCCCTCCCTCCACCGCCACTCTCCCTCCCCCCACCCTCCCTCCACCGCCACCCTCCCTCCACCGCCACCCTCCCTCCACCGCCAAGACTCACCAAGAGAGGCTACCAAGACTCACCAAGAGAGGCTACCAAGACTCACCAAGAGAGGCTACCAAGACTCACCAAGAGAGGCTACCAAGACTCACCAAGAGGGGCTACCAAGACTCACCAAAGAGGCTACCAAGACTCACCAGAGAGGCTACCAAGACTCACCAAGAGAGGCACCAAGACTCACCAAGAGAGGCTACCAAGACTCACCAAGGAGCTACCAAACTCACCAAGAGAGGCTACCAAGAACTCACCAAGAGAGCTACCAAGACTCACCAAGAGAGGCTACCAAGACTCCACCAAGAGAGGTTTACCAAGACTCACCAAGAGAGGCTACCAAGACTCAACCAAGAGTCCCTACCAAGACTCACCAAGAGAGGCTACCAAGACTCACCAAGAGAGGCTACCAAGACTCACCAAGAGAGGCTACCAAGACTCACCAAGAGAGGCTACCAAGAACTCACCCAAGAGAGGCTACCAAGACTCACCAAGAGAGGCTAACCAGACTCACCAAGAGAGGCTACCACGACTCACCAAGAGAGGCTACCACGACTAAACCAAAGAGAGGCTACCACGACCACCAAGAGAGGCTACCACGACTCACCAAGAGAGGCTACCACGACTCACCAAGAGAGGCTACACGACTCACCAAGAGAGGCTACCCCCGACTCACCAAGAGAGGCTACCACGACTCACCAAGAGAGGCTACCACGACTCACCAAGAGAGGCTACCACGACTCACCAAGAGAGGCTACCACGACTCACCAAGAGAGGCTACCACGACTCACCAAGAGAGGCTACCAAGACTCACCAAGAGAGGCTACCAAAGACTCCCCAAGAGAGGCTACCAAGACTCACCAAGAGAGGCTACCAAGACTCTCCAGAGAGGCTACCAAGACTCACCAAGAGAGGCTACCAAGACTCACCAAGAGAGGCTACCAAGACTCACCAAGAGAGGCTACCAAGACTCACCAAGAGAGGCTACCAAGACTCACCAAGAGAGGCTACCAAGACTCACCAAGAGAGGCTACCATGACTCACCAAGAGAGGCTATCAAGACTCTCCTCCAGAACTGAACGACGATCTCAGGTTCTTTTTGAAATTTATTCCAGTAACGTCTGATGTTCCTACATCATCGTGATCTCTGACACTTCCTTTAGAACTTCAGTGACTCTGTAATCCAGTAGTTACCAAATCTCCATTCCAAACTATTGATCCTTCGTTATTAACTTTCTCTATTTGTGTGATTTGATTGATGATTCATCCTGCATCTGTGACAGTGTTGGACCCCCTCCCCCCACATCATGCTACCACTGTCACTATCCTCTGTCCCGAAAGCTGATTCTTTTATATCACTAGACAGTTCCTCTCCATCTTTTCCCATTTGGGATGCTGCTGATGCTTCACCTCTCTCACCACCATCTCCATCATCTTCTAATACTTGAGTCACACTACTTGTCACTTCCTTGACTAGAGAATTTAGGCTATATCGACTTTTATTTGGAGAGAGAACGCCAGTTATGGAGGTAGATCAACCACCTCTTACTTTCATATTCTCATCCTCCATTAACCCCCTACATCCTCCTCCTATGGTCACCCACAATCCCATATTACTAATTTATCGCGGGCCAAAACAGACATATAGCTGATCCCATCTGTTTTCTGAGGCCACTCTTTTACCCGTCACAAATAATAGGGATATCACATTGGAATATGAGAGAATACATAGAAATTCTGGCATAGCTTCATTTTCCTCTTTATGTTTTAGTTACAAGAATCTAAATTACGTTTAATAGATATGATTTATAGCTATCACGCTATACTTTTTCCCGACGAGACATGCAACTAACACTTTGATTTTCAGTTTGGATTCCACTTTGCTATACTGCTTCCCAAGTCTGTTAATATGTGGGCTACATAATCTTCCCCCTTTTTTAATTCCTCTTCACGCCGGGTATCAAAGCTTCTTGTAAAATTTATGATTTCTTTGTTACCCACATCTCCCCATTGATCATGCATTTATAATGTTCATCCTTTACTCTGGGGAGAGTCTCAGCAACCCTTGCAGGGAGCCGCTCCTTGTCATATATAGATCCTTGTATATAGATCCTTGTCCTATATAAATCCCTGAGCCAATATTTGATCCATTATAGGTTTTCTTCTATGCTCTCTATAATGCTGGAAATTTACTGGTCAGTGTTAAACGATCATCACAACGATTATTTTCTCCTTGTTTCGTTTTAACACCTGAACTTCTTGTGTCTCCCGTTGGCAGTTTGCGAGGTAAGATGTTATTCACGCTATGCATCTTTCCCTGGTGTAACTTTCACTTCATCCTTAGCAGACGAGTTGTGAAAATTTTCACCTCCAGTGTTCTCTTTGTAGCAACAATGTCAGTTCCCAGAGTCTAAGTTAAACAGAAAATGTGGTCCTCCACGGCTTCCTGACTACGCTTGTGTTATGCTCCACACTACATGACTACGCTTGTGTTATGCTCCACACTACATGACTACGCTTGTGTTATGCTCCACACTACATGACTACGCTTGTGTTATGCTCCACACTACATGACTACGCTTGTGTTATGCTCCACACTACATGACTACGCTTGTGTTATGCTCCACACTACATGACTACGCTTGTGTTATGCTCCACACTACATGACTACGCTTGTGTTATGCTCCACACTACATGATGTCACTGGCATTACAACACAATTTAAGACTTGTTTCTATGTTTCAAGCAGGCGAGTGTGAATGTCTGCTGTTATATAGAAAGCAAATTGAACTTGCTGTGATGTCTGTGTCCTATGTAACTACCATTACTGTGTAACTATCACTACTATGTAACTACCACTACTATGTAACTATCACTACTATGTAACTATCACTACTATGTAACTACCACTACTATGTAACTATCACTACTATGTAACTATCACTACTATGTAACTATCACTACTATGTAACTATCACTACTATGTAACACTACTATTATGTAACTATCACTATTATGTAACTATCACCATTATGTAACTATCACTATTATGTAACTATCACTACTATGTAACTATCACTACTATGTAACTACTCACTACTATGTAACTATCACTACTATGTAACTATCACTACTATGTAACTATCACTACTATGTAACTATCACTATTATGTAACTATCACTACTATGTAACTATCACTACTATGTAACTATCACTACTATGTAACTATCACTACTATGTAACTATCACTACTATGTAACTACCACTATGTTCCCTTATTCACTACTATGTAACTATCACTACTATGTAACTATCACTATTATGTAACTATCACTACTATGTAACTACCACTACTGTACAGTAACACAGAACACCAGTACAGTAACACAGAACACCAGTACAGTAACACAAAACACCAGTACAGTAACACAGAATGCCAGTATAGTAACACAGAAGACCAGTACAGTAACACAGAACACCAGTACAGTAACACAGAACACCAGTACAGTAACACAGAATACCAGTACAGTAACAGAGAATACCAGTACAGTAACACAGAATACCAGTATAGTAACACAGAATACCAGTATAGTAAAACAGAATACCAGTACAGTAACAGAATACCAGTACAGTAACACAGAATACCAGTACAGTAACACAGAATACCAGTACAGCAACACAGAACACCAGTACAGTAACACAGAACACTAGTACAGTAACACAGAATACCAGTACAGTAACACAGAATACCAGTACAGCAACACAGCACACCAGTACAGTAACACAGAACACCAGTACAGTAACAGATCTCCAGTACAGTAACACAGAACTCCAGTACAGTAACACAGAATACCAGTACAGTAACACAGAACACCAGTACAGTAACACAGAACACCAGTACAGTAACACAGAACACCAGTACAGTAACACAGAACACCAGTACAGTAATACAGAATACCAGTACAGTAACACGGAATAACAGAACAGTAACATAGAACACCAGCACAGTAATACAGAATACCAGTACAGTAACACAGAACACCAGTATAGTAACACAGAACACCAGTACAGAAAAACGGAATAACAGAACAGTAACACAGAACACCAGTACAGTAACAGAGAATACAAGTACAGTAACACAGAGTACCAGTACAGTAACACAGAGTACCAGTACAGTAACACAGAACACCAGTACAGTAATACAGAAAACCAGTACAGTAACACAGAATACCCGTGCAGTAACACGGAATAACAGAAGAGTAACACAGAACACCAGTACAGTAACACAGAATACCAGTACAGTAACAAAGAACACCAGTACAGTAACACAGAATACCAGTACAGTAACAAAGAAAACCAGTACAGTAACACAGAACACCAGTACAGTAACACAGAATACCAGTACAGTAACGCAGAATACCAGTACAGTAACACAGAACACCAGTACAGTAACACAGAATACCAGTACAGTAACAGAGAATACTTGTACAGTAACACAGAAGAACTGTACAGTAACACAGAAGAACAGTACAGTAACACAGAAGAACAGTACAGTAACACAGAAGAACTGTACAGTAACACAGAAGAACAGTACAGTAACACACAACACCAGTATAGTAACACATAAACTGCTGAGTAACACAAGAAAAATACAATACCATACATACAGAACAATCAGGTTTGGAAGGTTTACAAGTAACAACAACATTGTTGTGTCACAGACGATCATATCACAGCCTGAGTCTACCATCCTTGCATCACAGACGTTTTATGTTGATCATACACAAAGTTGTCTGACATAACCAGGTTATAATGTTTAATACCTGTGTTCTTAGTTCTCTGAGTATCTGAGACTTCTTCTATATTATAGCACGTGCTGTAGCAGATAGATTATAATAATCTGCCAAAGATAATGGCGGAGGCGTCCAGTGAAGCTGGTTAGAAGGGAGTCTTGTTGATCAATAACAGATGGTCTGTGTAACACTATCAGCAACACAGTTGCACCTGTTCTATCATAAGACCAAGACAATGTCACTGTAGTATAGTGAACGTGTTCTATCATAAGACCAAGACAATGTCACTGTAGTATAGTGAACGTGTTCTGTAAATAAGACCAAGACAATGTCACTGTAGTATAGTGAACGTGTTCTGTCATAAGACCAAGACAATGTCACTGTAGTATAGTGAACGTGTTCTGTCATAAGACCAAGACAATGTCACTGTAGTATAGTGAACTTGTTCTATCATAAGACCAAGACAATGTCACTGTAGTATAGTGAACGTGTTCTGTCATAAGACCAAGACAATGCCACTGTAGTATAGTGAACGTTTTTCTGTCATAAGACCAAGACAATGTCACTGTAGTATAGTGAACGTTCTGTCATAAGACCAAGACAATGTCACTGTAGTTATATGAACTTGTTCGTCATAAACCAAGACAATGTCACTGAGTATAGTGAACAGGCTGTAGTATAGAGAGAACAGGCTGGAGGTGGGAGGTCTCTGGGAGAGTACAGGATGGTGGTGGGAGGTCTCTGGGAGAGTACATGACGGTTGTGGGAGGTCTCTGGGAGAGTACAGGATGGTGGTGGGAGGTCTCTGGGAGAGTACAGGATGGTGGTGGGAGGACTCTGGGTGAGTACAAGGTGGTGTTGGGAGGTCTCTGGGAGAGTACAGGATGGTGGTGGGAGGGTCTCTGGGAGAGTCCCATGACGGTTGTGGGAGGTCTCTGGGAGAGTACGGGAGGTGGGGGGAGGTCTCGGGGAGAGTACAGGATGGTGGTGGGAGGACTCTGGGTGAGTACAAGGTGGTTTTGGGGAGGTCTCTGGGAGAATACAGGATGGTGGTGGGAGGTCTCTGGGAGAGTACAAGGTGGTGTTGGGAGGTCTCTGAGAGAGTACAGGATGGTGGTGGGAGGTCTCTGGGAGAGTACATGACGGTTGTGGGAGGTCTCTGGGAGAGTACAGGATGGTGGTGGGAGGTCTCTGGAGAAGTACAGGATGGTGGTGGAGTCTTTTTGGAGAGTACAGGATGTGGTGGGGAGGTCTCTGGAGAGTACAGGGTGGTGGGGGAGGTCTCTGGGAGAGTACAAGATGGGGGTGGGAGGTCTCTGGTAGAGTGCAGGATGGTGGGGGGAGGTCTCGGGGAGAGTACAGGATGGTGGGGGAGGTCTCTGGGAGAGTACAGGATGGTGGCGGGACGTCTCTGGAGAAGTACAGGGTGGTGGGGGGAGGTCTCGGGGAGAGTAACAGGATGGTGGTGGGGGGTCTCTGGAGAGTACATGGTGGGGTGGAGTCTCTGGGAGAGTTACAAGATGGTGGTGGGAGGTCTCTGGGAGAGTACAAGATGGTGGGGGGAGGTCTCGGGGAGAGTACGGGATGGTGGGGGGGGGTCTCTGGGAGAGTACAGGATGGTGGGGGGAGGTCTCCGGGAGAGTCGGGGTTTTGGTGGTGGGAGGTCTCTGGGAGAGTACAGGATGGTGCTGGGAGGTCTCTGGGAGAGTACAGGGGGGTGGTGGGAGGTCTCTGGGAGAGTACAGATGGTGGTGGGAAAGGGTCTCTGGAGAGTACAGGATGGTGGGGGGAGGTCTCGGGGAGAGTACAGGGGTGTGGGAGGTCTCTGGGAGATTTACAGGTTTGGTGGTGGGAGGTCTCTGGGAGAGTACAGGGTGGGGGTTTGGGAGGTCTCTGGGAAAAGTACAGGATGGTGGTGGGAGGTCTCTGGGAGAGTACAGGATGGTGTGGAGTCTCTGGGAGAGTACAGGATGGTGGTGGGAGTTCTCTGGGAGAGTACAGGATGGTGGTGGAGGTCTCTGGGAGAGTACAGGTGGTGGTGGGAGGACTCTGGAGAGTACAGGATGTGGTGGAGGTCTCTGGGAGAGTATAGGGTGGGGGGTGGGAGGTCCTCTGGAGAGTACAGGATGGTGGTGGGAGGTCTCGGGGAGAGTACAGGGTGGGGGTGGAGGTCTCGGGGATAGTACAGGGTGGTGGGGGGAAAGGTCTCTGGAGAGTACAGGATGGTTTGGGGAGGTCTCTGGGAGATTTACAGGGTGGTGGTGGGGGTCTCTGGGTGAGTACAGGGTGGTGGTGGGAGGTCTCTGGGAGAGTACAGGATGGTGGTGGGAGGTCCTGGAGAGTATAGGGTGGTGGGGGGAGGTCTCGGGGAGAGTACAGGATGGTGGTGGGAGGTCTCTGGGAGAGTACAGGGTGGTGGTGGGAGGTCTCGGGGATGTACAGGGTGGTGGTGGGAGTCTCTGGAGAGTACAGGATGGTGGTGGGAGGTCTCTGGGAGAGTATAGGGTGGTGGGGGGAGGTCTCCTGGGTGAGTACAGGTGGTGGTGGGAGGTCTCTGGGAGAGTACAGGATAGTGGTGGGGGGTCTCTGGGAGTACAGGGTGGTGGTGAGAGGTCTCTGGGAGAGTACAGGATGGTGGTGGGAGGTCTTGGTGAGTACAGGATGGTGGTGGGGGGTCTCTGGGAGAGTATAGGGTGGTGGTGGGAGTCTCTGGGAGAGTACAGGATGGTGGTGGGAGGTCTCTGGGAGAGTACAGGATGGTTGTGGGAGGTCTCTGGGAGAGAACAGGATGGTGGTGGGAGGTCTCTGGGTGAGTACAGGATGGTGGTGGGGGGGTCTCTGGGAGAGTATGGGGTGGTGGGGGAGGTCTCGGGGAGAGTACAGGATGGTGGTGGGGGGTCTCTGGAGAGTACAGGGTGGGTGGGGGGGTCTGTGGGAGAGTACGGGATGGTGGTGGGAGGTCTCTGGAAGAGTACAGGGTGGTGGTGGGAGGTCTCTGGGATAGTACAGGGTGGTGTTGGGAGGTCTCTGGGAGAGTACAGGATGGTGGTGGGAGGTCTCTGGGAGAGTACAGGGTGGTGGTGGGAGGTCTCTGGGAGAGTACAGGGTGGTGGTGGGAGGTCTCTGGGAGAGTACAGGGGGTTTGGTGGGAGTCTCTGGGAGAGTACAAGGTGGTGTTGGGAAAGGTCTCTGGGAGAGTACAGGAGGGGTGTTGGGAGGTCTCGGGATAGTAAAAGGGTGGTGGTGGGAGGTCTCTGGGAGAGTAAAGGGTGGTGGTGGGAGGTCTCTGGGAGAGAAAGGGGGGTGTTGGGAGGTCTCTGGGAGAGTACAGGATGGTGGTGGGAGGTCTCTGGGAGAGTACAGGTTGGGCATTGTAGAACAATAGAACTAAGAGTAGTGATGATGGTAGTAGTAGTACTACTACTAGTCGTACTAGTAGTAGTACTACTAGTAGTAGTACTAGTAGTAGTACTACTAGTAGTACTACTACTACTATTACTACTAGTAGTAGTAGTACTAGTAGTACTAGTACTAGTAGTAGTAGTACTAGTAGTATTAGTAGTAACTACTAAGTACTATATAAGAACTACTACTAGTAGTAGTAGTACTAGAAGTAGTAATAGTACTAGTTGTAGTAATAGTAGTAGTATTACTAATAGTGGTAGTAGTACTAGTAGTAGTAGTACTACTAGTAGTACTAGTAGTAGTACTAGTAGTATTATAGTACTACTAGTACTAGTAATAGTACTAGTACTACTACTAGTAGTAGTACTACTACTAGTAGTATAGTACTACTAGTAGTAGTACTAGTAGTAGTAGTACTAGTAGTAGTACTAGTATAGTAGTATAGTATAGTACAAGTAGTAGTACTACTATAAAACTACTATTACTACTACTAGTACTATTACTACTACTACTAGTACTACTACTAGTAATACTACTAGTACTACTAGTAATAGCACTACTACTACTAGTAGTACTACTAGTAGTAGTACTAGTAGTACTACTACTAGTACTTGTAGTAGTGGCTGTAACGTTTAGGTATTATATAATTATGGTGATCATTTTTTAGAATAACTTTTGCTAATACTCCAGAAACGACAAAACTTTCTTTATTTTGCTTAACAATTTGAAGAGGCGTTTAATAATGATTCAAGACATTGCGCTCATAAAATTTTCATGTTATGCTGTTACCTATATACAGTATATAGGTATTGGTGTATTATTTGTTACGGCTCGACTAAGTTGGTGGAGAGCGAAACGTTGCAGTAATAAAATGTTACATTTGTTGCATATGTGGTCTTGTACCTAACATTGTCGGTAATTTTGTTGGGTGAAGAAAAAAGAAAACCTTAAGTGTAATTCACCTTTCTCATCCTTGAATTTCAGTATTTCATCTAAAAATCAAGGAAAATGGGCCTTAAATTGTTACATAAAAATGGACTTAGAAGTTGACGATCTGAGACAACTTTATGAAAAAGTTAGTGTTTACCACTTTAACTGGCGGGCACAGCGGGCAGCGGCAGACTTCCAAGCTTCATACTTGACTCCAACAACCAGAGTCTGCCAATGCTCCTATGATGACCTAGCTGCAGGCAAAACTGCACTAACCAACGTAGCATCCAGAATGACCCAAGATTACCAACAGTGAAACCTACAAATCGAGTACAACGACGATCAAAGAAAGACTGCCCTGCAAACCCAAAGCAACACCCCGCTGCCTGACGAAAACGTACCCCAAGCTTTGTATGAATATAACTTCTTAACCACAACAACTCAGAGGAAACAGTACCAGGACCAACAAGAAAACGCCCCTCTCAACACTGCCCAGGGCGACGCAACAACAATAACACCAAACATGGGTGCCTCCCCCTCAGCCTCTTTCTTCTCCGGATTCAGCCTACCACGTAGTCTCACAGGTATGACCAACGATCAAGACACCCTTAAGTCGTACATCTCCACCTTAATTACAGAAAATATTAATCTTAGTGAAACGCTAACTAAACAAAACACCAGGATGACACACCTCGAGAACAAAATCCTCAATTTTGAAAAAAAATTATCACTATCTGGAATGAGAAACTTCGGCAAGACCCTCCAGTCATAGATAGCCACACAGAACAAATAACATCTCTTAATTCAAAGGTTGAGGAAGCAGTAAAAGAGTGGAAGAACAACTTGGATAACCAGTTCAGTGACTACTTTTCGCTCCAAGAGGATAAAACTTAGCAAGAAAAATTATCAGACGCAGTAGTAGCAGTCCTCATTTTCCCAGTGATATGACCCAAGCAAACAGTAAAGAAATTACTCTCCAGATCATACAGGACCAAACAAGTGTTACTTTACCAGTGACAGAAATAAAGGAAGCTAGATTACTAGGCTCCCATAGAAGAAAAAGTGTTATGCTTAGATTCCACACACATGACAGGAAAAAAGACCTAATTAGCGCATATATTAAATCAAGAAAAGAGAGATACGTAAACGAGTGTCTAACCAAAAAACGGCAGAACCTCCTGTATAGTCAGAAAACTTAAACGGGAGAATACTGACAAAATCGACCAATGCTTCACAAGGGACGAGAAAATTCCAGTGAAGAAAAATGTAGGCCAACTGTATTCTATCACAAATGAGAATAAACTATCACGATTCCTTCGGGATACTAATCTTCCAGAGATTGATTAAACAATGTCCAAACCAAAAGCCTAAGTGTAGTGTGTTTTGCTCCATTCCTGTACAAATTTCACGGTACTATTTCTTAATCAAAATCAACTACCTCAGTATATGTGATTTTACTAGTGAAAATTAGCCACCTTATCGTATGTATTTTTCTTAAATTAATATTACTTGCTTAAAATTTGTTCAATAAATACTATCAGTCCATTTTACAACCCCATATTCTAAATACTATTAATTATTATTACTTGCTAAAAATTACTATTAATCCATTTTATTTCTGTACATTTTTTACATATTTAATACCATTACTTGCTATAAACTTGTTTTAATACCACATTTATTATCAGTCCATTCTACTTTATACAATTAATCATTTTATTCTCTTACTTTTAAATACTTTGTATTGCCTTTATAAGTTCTCATATTACTACCAGTTCAATATTACCTTTATAAGTTCTAATATTACTACCAGTACAATATTACCTTCATAAGTTCTAATATTACTACCAGTTCAATATTACCTTTATAAGTTCTAATATTACTACCAGTACAATATTACCTTCATAAGTTTCTAATATTTTCTACCAGTTTTAATATTACCTTCATAAGTTCTAATATTACTACCAGTACAATATTACCTTTATAAGTTCTAATATTACTACCATTCAATATTACCTTTTTTAAGTTCTAATAATTACTACCAGTTCAATATTACCTTTATAAGTTCTAATATTACTACCAGTTCAATATTACCTTTATAAGCTCTAATATTACTACCAGTACAATATTACCTTTATAAGTTCTAATATTACTACCAGTTCAATATTACCTTTATAAGCTCTAATATTACTACCAGTTCAATATTACCTTTATAAGCTCTAATATTACTACCAGTTCAATATTACCTTTATAAGCTCTAATATTACTACCAGTACAATATTACCTTTATAAGTTTAATATTACTACCAGTACAATATACCTTTTTAGTTCTAATATTACTACCAGTTCAATTTACCTTTATAAGCTCTAATATTACTACCAGTTCAATATTACCTTTATAAGTTCTAATATTACTACCAGTGTAATACTGAATCCTAATAGTCAATAAAAATATAATACTTGCAACAGAAATTATTTCTTTTTTTATATTTTTTAATTAATATTACTTAAATTTTGTTAAGCACTATATTTACTATCAGTCCATTTTACTTAATACAATTTTTAATTTACCATTACTTACTTACTATTATAAACTATTATTATAGACCTGATAATTAGTACAATATTATACTGTCAATCTTGTGCCATAATAACAGTTAGCATAATCCCTGTATTTATTTATTTTAATTTGTTATAATAAACTATTATTTTTTTTCTCTTATTTCTTTATAACTACCATTACCTGCAGACTTTTAATTTAATTATTAAATTACAAATATAAGCAATTTTTATTGCGTTCAGTAAACTTCTGTACTAAATCTACAACTGTTGTCAAACTCTAAAACTATAACCGTTCAATATTAAATCATCAAATCTGTACCATATTAAGAGTAAACTGTATCTCAGTATTTATTTAGAACTACTTGTAAGAATCGATTAGCTAGTAAGATAAAATTAGTTTAGTATCAATATTATTAAGTTTAACATAACACTTTATTCAAAAGTCTAGTTGTAGAGTCACTCTCATTCTTGTGATTACAAACATTGATCCTGATATCAACCTTTTATTAAATGAATTACACGAATCGAACAGCAACTGTAATTATTTTATAGCAAACCAAGCAAAGACATTACTCAGAGCCAACAATAACATAACTAATTTAAATTACAATGTCAGATCTTTGAGTAAACATTACGATGACCTCACAGCATTACTCAGTTCCCTTCTTACCAGTGTGTAAGAAGGGTACCTGGCTGAAGCCTGGTACTACAGATGTCTGTCATTCCTGGTTACACAGCCATAAACAACTGTAGGACAGAACAACAAGGTGGTGAAACACCTATTTACTACTCAGATTATCTTGAATGTATCAATAATTCTTTGACAAGGGATGAACATGGAGAATACATTATAACTAAATTTAAATCAAAAGTTCTGCAAAAAACCCTCACAATGATAAACATTTACAGAGTACTACAGTCAAACGTTTAACATTTTAGTGAAAAGTTAATTAACAAGAGAACTGATGCACATATGAACAAAGGACACTTACTGCTCTCAGGAGATTTCAATATAAATCTACTACATGACCAGGACCCACAAGTAACCGAATTCACAAACACTATGAGCAACTGCTTGTTACCAAAAATAACAAAACCTACAAGAATCTCCGAGACTAGTGTCACCTTATTAGACCACTTCTGGACTAACACTATATCCCTTTTAAAATCAGGCATAATCACAGACAACACCACAGGCCGCTACTCTATCATTTTCATAACCAACTTAGGTAAATTGCCCCAAGACACTACTAAAGTTACCTTCAGACTACATAACGAGACAGCTGTTAATAACTTTTTAACAGCTATTGATAATGTCGACTGGCATAATAAGCTTGAAACATATACAGATACAAAGGAATGTATAAATAATTAAAAAAAAAATAAAAAAACACCTCTGTAACAAGCATTGCCTTAAAAACTAAACAGATCACAGCTAAGAAACTGAACAGTTCCTAGCTAACACCCAGCATCCTTAAATCCATTAACACAAAGCACCTATTTGAAAAACAGTACAGAATGGGTCAAATAACTAGAGACCATTCTAAACGTTACTCGTCAATCCTTGCCAGCCTGATAAGATAAAAAAAATGTATTATGAAAACAGATTACATAACATAAAAGGTGATATGGAAAACACCTAGAAAACCCTATCCGAAATTCTAGGAACTAAAATGATATCCAAAAAGAAAATCAAATTAAAAAAATCAGGCAAACCCCTACTCCCACCAACTGAAACAGCAAACTGACTCAATGTTTTCTTCTCCGCCATAAGTAAGAATCTAGTGAGCAAAATGCCAAGCTCAAACACCCTTCCATCAGACTACCTCACTGGCAACTACCTAAATAAATTATTCCTAGCCCCAACCAATCCAACAGAAGTCTCGCTTATCTTCAACACCCTTAAAAACAAGGCAGGGGGACATTAACTTACCACCTTTTATGTACAAAAAAGCGTCACAAGTACTGTCACCAATTATTGCAACACTAACAAATCCATTGAATCCTCCACCTTCCCAGCAATTCTCAAAATAGTGAGGGTCACCCCGATCCACAAAGGAGGTGATCAACCCGTCTTGAATAACTATAGACAAATATCTAACCTACCTCTGCTCTCTAAAATCCCTTTTAAAAATTAATTTCATAATCTATTCGTACCTCGTCTCACACAACTTATTAAACCCCTGTCATTTTGGATTCAGGACTAATAAAAACACAAATGATGCTATTATACACATGCTAGAACTAATATACACCGCTCTCGAGAAAGAAGTCCCACTGGGAATCTTCATTGATTTACGTAAAGATTTTGATACAGTTGACCATGATTTGCTGTACATTAAATTAACACACTATGGTATAAGAGGGCACTCTCTCAACTACCTAAGGTCATACCTTAGTAACAGAAGCCAATATGTGTACACAAATAGAGCAAACTCTTCCACACAACCACAGTCGGTGTCCCACAAGGCCTTGCCCACTCCTTCTCATTTACATCACTGACCTACCAAATGCGTCACAGCTACTCAAACCCATGTTATTTGCAGATGACACAACATATGTCTTCTCTCGCCCAAACCCAGTCATTCTGGCTAACACTGTTTATGCAGAATTGCAGAAAATAACTACCTGGATGATGACAAATAAGCTGACCCTCAATACTGACAAAACCTATTTTATTCAGTTTGGAAACAGAGCTGCAAATGTTCCACTTAACATAACGCTAAACGGATCACTCATCACAAGACTCACAGAGGGAAAATTTCTAGGAATCCACCTTGTCAGTAGCCTCAAATTCCACACACACAACAACTTTCTAAGAAAATCTCTAAGACAGTAGGCATACTATCAAAGATACGGTACTATGTTCCACAATCAGCTCTCCATGCACTGTATCATTCACTCATCTACCCTTATCTCACATATGGAATTTGTGCTTGGGGATCAACAACATTAAATCACCTAAGACCACTAATAACCCAGCAAAAGGCTACAGTCAGAATGATAACAAATTCCCACTCCCGACAGTATACTCCACCAATATTCAAAAGTCTAAAACTGCTCACCATTAAGAACATCAATACTTATTTATGTACCTACTACATACATAGAACACTACACTCAAACCCTCCTCTCAAACAACCTTAACAGGACACACGACCACAACACAAGACACAGATCTCTTTTTGATGTACCACGTGTCCATATCTCACTGTGTAAAGGGCGCCAAAATTTGGAATTCTTTACCAGTAAACATTAAAGTAACCAGGTCTGAACATCAATTTAAGGCTCTTCTCAAAAGCCACCTACTCACCCTAAACTAAATACTCAATATTTAACTTTTCCAAAAATCTCCCAATTACCTAAATCTTAAAACTTCAAATCTAGACGCCCTAAGTTTATACATTATTAATACTACATTGTAGTATAAATACCTACCCGAAACAATACTGCCTTACACCCAATTGTAACATTCTCATACTGTAAACTACTTTTAACAAATCACGATGTTATATTCCCATAATATAATTTCAATATTTATTATTGAAACTATTGGAATTAGAGTAAAATTACTGTCTACTATAATAAAAAAAAGATGTACAAATTCCACTATGATCAATTTCTTTAGTATTAAGTAATCTGTAAGGCATTAAATTAAGTCTGCCCATAATGCCTAGGCATGATAGTGGCTCTTTGCACTGCAATTCATTATTGTAATTTCATAATCTCAATGTAATCTTGCAAAGAAAAAAATTTTGTTTGTTTATGGCTGGCGGCGACCAGCAACAGAAACTGCCACAACTGCCTGGTGGCTCAAGCTCAGATGAGGTACAGCAGTTGACGCAACATATGCAGATGGGACCTACTCGTGGAGGTAGCAAGTAGATTGAAAGAGATATCTTCTGTATCAGACAAGTATGGCTACAGTAACAGACACACATACAACTAGCAACCAGTGAGGAATCGTCTGAGTTCTGCATTACTTTCAACGCGTCTATTTCTTCACCGAAATCTTTCGTTAAAACTTTCATACAAGACTACAGAGAGAGGAGCACTACCACGATACCACGCACATATATTCCTAAGAAAATGAAGACATTTTTCATCTTTCTCACTTCCACTGACAAAGGTGAATCCGAATGCTACTGTCAATCATAGTAACATATCTTCACCTCAGGAAATGAGTTGAAGGTATTACTACCTGTTGAAATTGTAGCTAACAATTTAAATAGTACCTACCTTTAACAATAGCTCCCCTGCTATTTTACTGAGAAAATAATGTAAGCGAAACAGAAACTGCTGGATGGATCACTAACTAAGAAGGTAAAAACTGATAGACGGGACACAACCAGTAAAAGAGAGAGGACACTATTGTGATAGTGAGGTGTGGGTTAGACCCTTTATAGGCCTTCCTTTGATGCATTACTTTCATTGTTCCTTGATAATGTGAGTAGTCACGAAAGCGCTTGGAATTTCTCTATTCTTTCACAGTGGTTGTTTTGCATATTCTGAAATCACCTGTTTACTGTGATCTTATTGCATATATATAATATATATATATATATATATATATATATATATATATATATATATATATATATATATATATTATGTATATGGAGAAAGAGAGAGGTTAAGAGAGTGGTGAAGCAATGTAAAAAGAGAGCAAATGAGAGAGTGGGTGAGATGTTATCAACAAATTTTGTTGAAAATAAGAAAAAGTTTCGGAGTGAGATTAACCAGTTAAGAAAGCCTAGAGAACAAATGGATTTGTCAGTTAAAAATAGGAGAGGAGAGTTATTAAATGGAGAGTTAGAGGTATTGGGAAGATGGAGGGAATATTTTGAGGAATTGTTAAATGTTGATGAAGATAGGGAAGCTGTGATTTCGTGTATAGGGCAAGGAGGAATAACATCTTGTAGGAGTGAGGAAGAGCCAGTTGTGAGTGTGGGGGAAGTTCGTGAGGCAGTAGGTAAAATGAAAGGGGGTAAGGCAGCCGAGATTGATGGGATAAAGATAGAAATGTTAAAAGCAGGTGGGGATATAGTTTTGGAGTGGTTGGTGCAATTATTTAATAAATGTATGGAAGAGGGTAAGGTACCTAGGGATTGGCAGAGAGCATGCATAGTTCCTTTGTTAAAGGCAAAGGGGATAAAAAAGAGTGCAAAAATTATAGGGGGATAAGTCTGTTGAGTATACCTGGTAAAGTGTATGGTAGAGTTATAATTGAAAGAATTAAGAGTAAGACGGAGAATAGGATAGCAGATGAACAAGGGGGCTTTAGGAAAGGTAGGGGGTGTGTGGACCAGGTGTTTACAGTGAAACATATAAGTGAACAGTATTTAGATAAGGCTAAAGAGGTCTTTGTGGCATTTATGGATTTGGAAAAGGCGTATGACAGGGTGGATAGGGGGGCAATGTGGCAGATGTTGCAAGTGTATGGTGTAGGAGGTAGGTTACTGAAAGCAGTGAAGAGTTTTTACGAGGATAGTGAGGCTCAGGTTAGAGTATGTAGGAAAGAGGGAAATTTTTTCCAGTAAAAGTAGGCCTTAGACAAGGATGTGTGATGTCACCGTGGTTGTTTAATATATTTATAGATGGGGTTGTAAGAGAAGTAAATGCGAGGGTCTTGGCAAGAGGCGTGGAGTTAAAAGATAAAGAATCACACACAAAGTGGGAGTTGTCACAGCTGCTCTTTGCTGATGACACTGTGCTCTTGGGAGATTCTGAAGAGAAGTTGCAGAGATTGGTGGATGAATTTGGTAGGGTGTGCAAAAGAAGAAAATTAAAGGTGAATACAGGAAAGAGTAAGGTTATGAGGATAACAAAAAGATTAGGTGATGAAAGATTGGATATCAGATTGGAGGGAGAGAGTATGGAGGAGGTGAACGTATTCAGATATTTGGGAGTGGACGTTTCAGCGGATGGGTCTATGAAAGATGAGGTGAATCATAGAATTGATGAGGGAAAAAGAGTGAGTGGTGCACTTAGGAGTCTGTGGAGACAAAGAACTTTGTCCTTGGAGGCAAAGAGGGGAATGTATGAGAGTATAGTTTTACCAACGCTCTTATATGGGGGTGAAGCGTGGGTGATGAATGTTGCAGCGAGGAGAAGGCTGGAGGCAGTGGAGATGTCATGTCTGAGGGCAATGCGTGGTGTGAATATAATGCAGAGAATTCGTAGTTTGGAAGTTAGGAGGAGGTGCGGGATTACCAAAACTGTTGTCCAGAGGGCTGAGGAAGGGTTGTTGAGGTGGTTCGGACATGTAGAGAGAAAGGAGCGAAACAGAATGACTTCAAGAGTGTATCAGTCTGTAGTGGAAGGAAGGCGGGGTAGGGGTCGGCCTAGGAAAGGTTGGAGGGAGGGGGTAAAGGAGGTTTTGTGTGCGAGGGGCTTGGACTTCCAGCAGGCATGCGTGAGCGTGTTTGATAGGAGTGAATGGAGACAAATGGTTTTTAATACTTGACGTGCTGTTGGAGTGTGAGCAAAGTAACATTTATGAAGGGATTCAGGGAAACCGGCAGGCCGGACTTGAGTCCTGGAGATGGGAAGTACAGTGCCTGCACTCTGAAGGAGGGGTGTTAATGTTGCAGTTTAAAAACTGTAGTGTAAAGCACCCTTCTGGCAAGACAGTGATGGAGTGAATGATGGTGAAAGTTTTTCTTTTTCGGGCTACCCTGCCTTGGTGGGAATCGGCCAGTGTGATAATAAATATATATATATATATATATATATATATATATATATATATATATATAAATATATATATATATATATATACATATATATATAAATATATGTAAAACTGGTCAATTAGCAAGAACTCATTTAAAATTAAGTCCTTTCTGAAATTTTCTCTTATACTTTTAAAGATATATTTTTTCATTAATGTTAATGTAAAAATTTTTAATTTTGCACCAAAAGAATCTTGGAAAACTTACCTAACCTTATTACAACAAGAGTAATTTATTTTAGCCTAACCCAACTAAATATATTTTAGATTTGTTTACAATAATTTAATACTAAGCAAACAGAGTGAAATATATTTTTTTCGTTAGGTTCAGAATGATTTTGGCGAAATTATTGCATACACAAATTTTCGCTTGTCTTATATGGCAAGATGAGCTTTGCTATTTAAACCAAGATCGCAATTTCTGCCTATTCGGCACGACATATATATATATATATATATATATATATTAATATATATATATATTATATATATATATATATATATATAACTACAAAGTTGAAGGGGGTAGGTGAGTTGTAGTGGGGAAAAATAAATGGGATTAAGTCATGAGTATCTGAGACAGAGCTAAGGAAGAGGTAGCAATATTGTTGAAGGATGAGTTATGGAAGGAGAAGAAGAAATATAAATGTATAAAATCAAGGATTATGTGGACTAAAATAAGGGTTGGATGCGAAAAGTGGGAGATAATAAGTGTGAATGCTCCTGGAGAAGAGAGGAATGTAGAGGAGCTCTAGAGAAATGTTTGGGGAGATGTTAAACGAGTACCAAATAATGTGAACTCCATAATGAACCAATCCCCTCAAGACAGGAAGTATGTGCCCTCCTCCTTAACCACACATAATCAAACCTCACCATACAATCAAGGTACAGCCGTAATGGAAGACCCAATTGAAACAACTCAGACCAGTGAGTAATACCTGCCCCTGAACTTGCACCAGACACTGATGCACAATGTACCGCTGTAGAAGCTAACCCAAAAGCACTAGTAGTTTCCAATGATACCCCAAGCGGACTTTCACTTTTCCACATGGAGCTCCCACTGTCTCCTATAGTAAGTGTTGTGAATATGCCGACTGAGTCTGTGAATGACATGCCACAGTTGTCAGATGATAAATCTGACGCATCAGTTAATATCACCAGTAGCGGTGAGGAAGATGAAATATCCGGTACACAGCAAACCTTGATGAGTCGAGTAGGGAGAACTTGCACACACCTTGCAGCTATAATCTCAGAAACAACTCTCTGTACTCAGCAAAAACACAAAATTTACGAAATAATGGGGATTACAATTTTACAAATTAATATTCAACATTTCTTTAACAACCGCTATCTCCTTGAAGTCGAACTACACAATAACATCCCTGACATCATCCTTCTGAATGAGAGAGCTGCCAGAGCAGACCAACATGTGAAGATACGTGGTTACTCTACTGTCGAAAAATCGAGAGTGACCTTTAGTGGAGTGGCCGTCCTAGTGAAACTAGGATATGCTTTTCTTAACATCCACTTTGACGAAGAAAACATTATAGAAATAGAACTGACGACCTCAGATGATCATTTAATAGCCGGAACTGGATATTTTCCTCCAAGACAGCTATAAATAGAATCCATTCCCCTACACCTGATACTGAGTAGAAATGTTCAATCCTGGCAGGAGATTTTAATGTCAGTCACCCGGCGCTCTTCAACTGTGGCGCCGACAATCCGCTAGGTAACCAAAAGGGAAAACAACTATTAAATATAATTACAGCAAGAAATCCATCATTCCAAGGCCCATTCTTTAAGTCATATGTAGGCTCTCACCCGGGGACACCTGATACAGTCTTGACCAGCAGGGACTGTGACCTATACCATTGCAGTCTCCCCTGGTGGAAACGTAGAATCAGACCATATCCCTGTTATAATAACACTTCAGGCATCGCCATTTAGAATAC
Organism: Cherax quadricarinatus; assembly: GCF_026875155.1. Classification (NCBI taxonomy): domain Eukaryota; kingdom Metazoa; phylum Arthropoda; class Malacostraca; order Decapoda; family Parastacidae; genus Cherax; species Cherax quadricarinatus. The sequence goes on along the minus strand of NW_026478995.1, from coordinate 25,366 downwards.
CCACTCCTCCGAAACCCAACCTAAAAACTCTAGGATTTGACCCCGTCAGGGACTACCTTACTGTTTCGCTTGAGAACAGCCTTCAACTGCAACTGACAAGGTAATTAGCTCCTTCCATGAAAGAATCATAGAGGCCACTCAGGCAAGTTACCAATTAAATACATCAAAGCTCTATTAGAAATATTACCAACCACGGAAATTAGTGACTGCATGAAAAATGATCAAGCAGAGTGTATAAGGCATCACCAAACGAGACAGCCCACCGGGGCTACATTGCAGAGGTTGAGAAGAGAATTAATTACCCTAATCACACAACACAAAAATGAATTATGGAAATAAGTTGTTCAAGCTAATCAATACAAAAGCCAACCTGAAAAGTTCTGGAGCACAAGGCTACCCATTATCTAATACATTCCTTCACCGATGACGATCATGAGGAAGTTGATATTAAAGTTGATGACCCACAAGATCAAGCCAGTCTGATGTGTGATGTGTGGGATAAAATGTCCTCACACAATGATAGTAGAACATTTAATAATAACTATTACTAGAGAGACAACCGAGCTGACCTCCAACCATTACCACTAGGTGATACATCTACCCTTGAAGATGAACATCCCCTAACAAGACCAATCACACTCAGGGAGATGAGTCAAGTCATAGGCAGAATGAGTAATAAAGCTCCTGGCCCCTCAGGTATAACAGTGAAACAAGCAAAGTTCTCACCCAGAAATTGCAAAATGTCTCTGGAAAATATCTTTAATGCTCTCTTGTTCTCGGGACACTTTCCTGTGACACTTAAGACACCAAGGATGATATTCATTACAAACCCCAGCAAAGACAAACATAAACCGGAGAACTAAAGACCTATCTCATTACTTGAAGTCACTGGTAAAGTTCTTGAGAAAATCATTTCCAACATATTAAACTACTTCATGGAGTACAATCAGCTCTTCACTGAAAAACAGTTTGGACTCACGACAAGCTATCAATATCATCTTGGATGCTGCGGACAGCCTGAGGAAACAGGGTAACCTTGTCCTTATTGCAACCAGGGATGTAAACAAAGCTTTTGACAGCCTGTTGCACGACGGACTCAAATATATTTAAACATGTCGACCTTCCTGACCACAACTGGATTTTTTTTCAGATTCATAAACAACTTCTTATCAGAAAGAAGAATCATCCCTATCTCCCTCAACCCGGGTTCAATGATACTATCATCACCTAATTTCCTGGTATTATCCATGTAGTGTCATCCACCCCCGTATCGAGGAAACATAAGCATGCGAGGGTAATGGAAATAAATGGTATAAAATACCGACACAATGGAAATATAAACACAAATGCAGTATAATGTGATCCTTTATTGACAACGTTTCACCCACACAGTGGGCTTTTTCAAGTCACACACGGATCACAGATCCGTGTGTGACTTGAAAAAGCCCACTGTGTGGGTGAAACGTTGTCAATAAAGGATCACATTATACTGCATTTGTGTTTATATTTCCAATGCGAGGGTAATAGAAAAAATGAATATGGAACTACGAAGAACAGCAAACTGGAAGAAGAAATGGAGAATCACGGCCAACCCAGACAAAGTCCTCATCAGCACCATCGGATGTTTTGCAATAACTATAACACAAAGATGGGGGTTATCTCCAGAGGTACACCTATTGCCTTCAGCAACCCCAGCAAGATCCTAGGATACGAGATAGATTACCCCACTCCGCATCTAACATTTTTAAGAAGATAAACTTAGCCAAAGCTCGCCTCAGCAAACTCTACAGGTTTAATCAAGCTCTTTCCCACCTCAAGAAACACCTGCACAAGACTATCCTTGTGTACCTGTCATTAACAACTAAAATCAACATGTTACAGCTACAAAAAGTCCAGAATATAGCACTCCCCTTTATCACAGGCACCAGGAGGAGACACAGAATCAGGATGGAAGATCCACACACAACAGGAGATAGATACAATAAATGTGAGGCTTGATAAACTATAGAAGAAACAACTATACGACATGCAAGAACTCTATATACCAGACAGAGAAAACCCTCCACAACCAACAAACACCACCGACTACATCATCAACACTCCTCACAGAACCCAAAGAATTACCCTCCAACAAAGAATGACCCTCCAACAAAGAATGACCCTCCAACAAAGAATGACCCTCCAACAAAGAATGACCCTCCAACAAAGAGTGCGACGATTCATCCACAAGGATAATTTCCGGAGACCAATGATCCTGAGTGACCTCCCAAAGATATAGATGAATGGGTAACACCGGAACCCTTTTATGTTTAATAAGGATAAAACCTCCCCAATTAATGGGGACTTTCATTTTAACTCATTAACTATTACATCCAACCATGAAACATCTGCAAACCTACTATGGCAGGACACCACCTCTGAAGCAGCTGAGTCGGCCAGTATCTCCGAGTAATAATCGACCTACATCAAAGGCCTTACTATCGTCATTTCCAGCCAACGACCTGTAGTTCCCCTCCCCTGAGAAAATGTTATGCAGTTATACATTTGTTATAACTGTGTGAAACTGATGGGTAAGTGTTATACCCCATTCATTGAAATTGATTTCATTAATGACAATACACACTCGCACATGCATTAAAGTGCACCAAAGTGGTTTGGCCACTTACCTTTATTACCCCACCTCCACTACCCCCACCCATCCTTTTTCCTTTTAGTCATCCTTACCCATCCTTCTACCTTCCCCATCTTACCCATCCTTCTACCTTCCCCATCTTACCAAAGCTCTGGTCATACAAGTCAAGGTTGCAGCAGTCACCACAAGATCATTTTTGCTACCAGATCAAGTTTCTCCAACTGATAATTTATATTTTCATTCCAGAAAGGATTTGTGTGGTGATGAATGTTCTCTGTCAGTATAGAGGAGGTGAGAGAAGTGATGATTTGTGTGGTGATGAATGTTCTCTGTCAGTATAGAGGAAGTGAGAGAAGTGATGATGTGTGTTCTGATGAATGTTCTCTCTGTCAGTATAGAGGAAGTGAGAGAAGTGATGTGTGTGGTGAATGTTCTCAGTTAGTATAGAGGTGAGAGAAGTGATGATGTGTATGTGGTGAGAAAAATTTTCTGTCATTAATGAGAAAGCGAGTCAAGAGAAGATGAGAAAAGTGAATGAGTGATTTAGTCAGATGTTTTCAGCATTCTCTAGATATTCATTTTGAGAGAGATGAATATACGAAGAAGGAAGTAATTTTAAACACTTGTAGACACACTCGTGAATCTTGATATATAAAAGACAAGGCTTAAAAGCGTATATTAGAAGACAACGTTCGTTTCATCACAACTGGTTACTGAAACATTTACGATTCTGCTCATATTATTTTCATGCACAAAGTTTTTTTGTTTAGCGTTTATGGTGGCATTTTTTTACTTTATAGTAGAGAGGAGAGAAGTGTATACGTGACATTTGAGAGAGAATTATTCGATTACTAAATAATTACTTATAGTTAAACTTCATCATTCACAAGATTGTTCATAAAATATCTTTGCATTATCCTCATGTGTCTCATGTCTGTCACTTCTTCACATATTCTCATCTTTCTCTAATAAGTCCTATGTTAACTAACATTTATCTCACCCAGTCTTTATATATATACACAAGAATATGTTTAATTCCCATACATTAACTATATTAATTAATTTTAACGACAGTGCTGAAGACTGCAGATAATCTCATAATAATGTGCACATTTGTATGTGTATTTATTTGTCTGTTACGGTGCTTGAGGTGAAATGTGCGTCCATGTGTATTAGTGTTTATACTCGTGTCAGAATGAGGGAGATAACTGTGTTTGCTTGTATGGTATTAATGTGAGCGATATAAATGAGTGTACTCACCTATTTGTGGTTGCAGGGGTCAAGACTCAGCTCCTGGCCCAGTGTGTGTGTGTGTGTGTGTGTGTGTATGTGTGTGTGTATGCGCAAGCATACACAATGGTGTATGCGTACTATATGGTGCATGTGTATCTTCTTAGTTCATTAACTTTCCAGTAGAGTTAGTACGTACCTCTGTGTCACTGTTACTATCCCTCTGGTATCCCACTGTTACTATACCTCTGGTATCCCACTGTTACTATCACTCTGGTATCCCACTGTTACTATCACTCTGGTATCCCACTGCTGAATATTTCTACCTACAACTATATATTTATTAAAATTCTCCTTAATCCCCACTAATGCTCACAACTCTCTTCTGGAGGTCATGTCACTCAACTTTCTTCTGGAAGTCATGTCACTCAACTTTCTTCTGGAGGTCATGTCACTCAACTTTCTTCTGGAGGTCATGTCACTCACAACTTTCTTCTGGAGGTTATGTCACTCAACTTTCTTCTGGAGGTCATGTCACTCACAACTTTCTTCTGGAGGTCATGTCACTCTTCACGTGCTCTGTTGATAAAGAAATATTACTGCAGTTATTTTTGTAATTCTTCTTCCGGAACTTAATCAAGAGTTTAGTTTTGAACTGTAAGAAGGATCTTGATGGAGCCTTGATGATGATTAATAAAATTATACCTATCAAAGTGAGTTGAAATTGTATCACTGTTTATTTATTATAATAATTTGAATTACTATGAGGTCGATTCAGAACATATTTTGTATTTAATAATAAAAATAATCAATAGGAACAGCTATACAAGCTAGAACTGTCCCGCGGAGACTTGACCTGGTGACCTGACTCACTTTGACGGTCGATAATCTAACCTGGTCACCATGCTGACTATTGTTGCTGATTTAACCTGGTCACCATGCTGACTCTTGTTGCTGATTTAACCTGGTCACCATGCTGACTCATGTTGCTGATTTAACCTGGTCACCATGCTGACTCATGTTGCTGATTTAACCTGGTCACCATGCTGACTCATGTTGCTGATCTAACCTGGTCACCATGCTGACTCATGTTGCTGATTTAACCTGGTCACCATGCTGACTCTTGTTGCTGATCTAACCTGGTCACCATGCTGACTCTTGTTGCTGGATTAACCTGGTCACCATGCTGATTCTTATTGCTGGATTAACCTGGTCAACATGCTGACTATTGTTGTTGATCTAACCTGGTCACCATGCTGACTCTTGTTGCTGATCTAACCTGGTCACCATGCTGACTCTTGTTGCTGATTTAACCTGGTCACCATGCTGACTCATGTTGCTGATCTAACCTGGTCACCATGCTGACTCATGTTGCTGATTTAACCTGGTCACCATGCTGACTCTTGTTGCTGATCTAACCTGGTCACCATGCTGACTCTTGTTGCTGGATTAACCTGGTCACCATGCTGATTCTTATTGCTGGATTAACCTGGTCAACATGCTGACTATTGTTGCTGATCTAACCTGGTCACCATGCTGACTCTTGTTGCTGATCTAACCTGGTCACCATGCTGACTATTGTTGCTGGTCTAACCTGGTCACCATGCTGACTATTGTTGCTGATTTTACTTTTTTTGTTTTTGTAAGAAATATTTCATGTTTGATCAATTACAATCATGTTTCAGAAATTAATCCTGATGATGGTGACTGATTTGTCACCCAAACATTGACTGACCCAAAAAGCTCCAAGTTTATTAATTACATTTTTTCAGGATCAGTTATCTTATGTATGGTGCAGAATAAATCGAATTGGCGAGTTTGGCTAAAAAAAAAAAATTGATCTTATGCCGAATAAGTAGAGCAAAAACATTTTTATGCAAACAAATTATCTGCTAAAATCAGCCTCAACATACCGAGAAAATGGATATAATTGAATTTTAATTAACATTAAATTTATTCTGATATATTTAGGAAAATGAAGCAAAAATAAATTAGCCTGTTACCTATGTTGATTACCAGGAACACTAACCCAAAAATACCTGTGGACCAGCTTTTGTTCACCTGAGTACCTATGGACCAGTAAAAAATAAAAGAAAAAGCTGGAATAATAAGGCAGGGAAGAAGTGGAGAAACAAGAAGGAAACACCAGACGGCTCTTACAAAGGCACTGAAAGAAGCAAACACTGAAGGTACAAAGGCATTGAAAGAAACAAACACTGAAGGTACAAAGACACTGAAAGAAGCAAACACTGAAGGTACAAAAGCACTGAAAGAAGCAAACACTGAAGGTACAAAGACACTGAAAGAAGCAAACACTGAAGGTACAAAGGCATTGAAAGAAACAAACACTGAAGGTACAAAGGCACTGAAAGAAACACTGAAGGCAGGAAATAAAAAAGAATATACACACTAGACTCGCAAAGAATAAAAACTAATAGAGAAAAGAAGGCACCGAAAAAGAACATATACCGAAAAAAGAGGTAATAAAGAAAGAAGAAGTAAGGAAATACAGAGTGAAGAAGATATCAAACAAAAAACACACACTGGGGGAAGCAACAAACGAGAAGAAAATAAGTAACTCGGACACGTAAATAAAGATGGAAACTGAAAGAGAAACTAAGAAATGAAAAAATTATTCCCCGAAAAATGTAACAAAGCAAGAACAAGCAATGAAACACAGGACAAACTACCTTGAAGAAGAACTGTAAGAAGAACAACGGATACCAGTGGGAAAGATTATGGCGTCTAGCAAGATAATAAGAACCAGTTCACTCTTTACAGATAGACTTCAACACATCAACTTATGTCAGTTATTTCAGCAGCTATTCTAAGTAAGTTAAGAAAAGAACGGTGTCTATTTTACTCCTAAGATATTCAAGAATTTGATGGCCAAGCTGTTTAGAACAAGAAGTTTCCAGTATAAACTAACAGGTCAGAAATGCTGTGCATCCTGACTACTACATCCAAGAAAGTTTGTACTAAGTCAAGCAAAAAACTATTACAAAACAACTACACAGACTAACTAAGAAAACACCAAACATAAATTAATCATCACCTTCCATAACAACATGAAGGAGAAAAGCAAATTTTTAGCTAACCTAATCTGATTTAGACATACAAAAAACCATCAGCTGATGAGAAATCAGAGGAATGGAAAAGTCTGGGTCATGACAGTGACCTTCTTCACACAGGGAAGATCAGACGTCAGTATCCACGTAAGATGTAGCAACACAGGGAAGATCAGACGTCAGTATCCACGTAAGATGTAGCAACACAGGGAAGATCAGACGTCAGTATCCACGTAAGATGTAGCAACACAGGGAAGATCAGACGTCAGTATCCACGTAAGATGTAGCAACACAGGGAAGATCAGACGTCAGTATCCACGTAAGATGTAGCAACACAAAAGATCTGTTAAATACGGACGGGCGAGCTTTGCTTTCTTCCAATATCTCAAAAATAAAGAAAATAAAAATGAAATACTAGAAACAAAGTTCTAGTTTGTATGGTTGTTCCTATTAATTTTTCTTATTCCATTACTAGTTTATATTTTTCATCTTTTCTTAATACCTATGATAATATAATGTTTAGCATAAGTTAAGATCAGGTTAATAATATCAACCTGCTTTACTTGTTAATATTACCAAGTTGTCTATCAATCTGCAACAGTTTTCTGTCGTCATGTTTGAGTTATCTATCTTGCCTCATTAATTACACGTCATCCTGCAGCAGACATCATTTAATATGCCATATTTACGTATAAACTTTCGATTATCCTCTGACCTGTTATTTTTTAACCAGCCCCGGTGACCTGTCCACTTGCACCACACATACTGTATGATAGTTAATGTTCCCACTAGTCTATTAGCCTGACTGTATTATCTATCAGTCTGACCCAGTTGTCCATCTGATACTGACGAATCAGATATCAACTAACGTGCCAAAGTTATCTATCAAGTTGTCAGGTAAATGCACACAGATGCAACTAATGTGACATTTTATTGTGGCAACATTTCGCTCTCCAGGAGCTTTGTCAAGCTGTCACGGCTTGTCAAGCTGTCACGGCTTGTCAAGCTTGACAAAGCCGAAACATTGCCACAATAAAATGTCACATTAGTTACATCTGTGTCCATTTCCCTAAAATTTTGTCGGTAATTCCACCATTATTACTATCAAATTGTCCTAATTATCTTTTATCCACAACCAGTTACCTCACAACCTGCACCAACAACCAGTTACCTCACAACCTGCACCAACAACCAGTTACCTCACAACCTGCACCAACAACCAGTTACCTCACAACCTGCACCAACAACCAGTTATCTCACAACCTGCACCAACAACCAGTTACCTCACAACCTGCACCAGAAGTAATCATTTTTATTTGATTTGGACCAAACTCTTTGTATCAGAATTGACTTATATTCACCAGTTGACCAATATTACCGCAAAAAGGATTTAGATGAAGAGAATCAAATTACCTGATAACAGCTACAATGGTATTAGTGACCATTAACTCCGGGTTACAACTAAATGCAGAGGAAATAAAACAAATCATTCTTTACTAATTCTGGGTCACTGAATAGAGAAATGTTGATAAATTGCATATTTACAATGTTTATAAAGAAATTTAGTGAGGACGGTTGCTGTTACCCTTGATGTGGGAGAGGAGGTTGCTGTTACCTTTGATGTGGGAAGGGAGGTTGCTGTTACCCTTGGTGTGGGAAGGGATGTTGCTGTTACCCTTGATGTGGGAAGGGAGGTTGCTGTTACCCTTGATGTGGGAAGGGAGGTTGCTGTTACCCTTGATGTGGGAAGGGAGGTTGCTGTTACCCTTGATGTGGGAAAGGAGGTTGCTGTTACCTATGATGTGGGAAGGGAGGTTGCTGTTACCCTTGGTGTGGGAAGGGAGGTTGCTGTTACCCTTGATGTGTGAAGGGAGGTTGCTGTTACCCTTGATGTGGGAAGGGAGGTTGCTGTTACCCTTGGTGTGGGAAAGGGAGGTAGCTGTTATCCTTGAGGTGTGAAGGGAGGTTGCTGTTACCCTTGATGTGGGAAGGGACGTTGCTGTTACCCTTGAGGTGGGAAGGGAGGTTGCTGCTACCCTTGATGTGGGAAGGGAGGTTGCTGTTACCCTTGATGTGGGAAGGGAGGTTGCTGTTACCCTTTATGTGGGAAGGAAGGTTGCTGTTACCCTTAATGTGGGAAGGGAGGTTGCTGTTACCCTCGATGTGGGAAGGGAGGTTGCTGTTACCCTTGATGTGGGAAGGGAGGTTGCTGTTACCCTTTATGTGGGAAGGAAGGTTGCTGTTACCCTTGATGTGGGAAAGGAGGTTGCTGTTACCTTTGATGTGGGAAGGGAGGTTGCTGTTACCCTTGGTGTGGGAAGGGAGGTAGCTGTTATCCTTGAGGTGTGAAGGGAGGTTGCTGTTACCCTTGATGTGGGAAGGGACGTTGCTGTTACCCTTGAGGTGGGAAGGGAGGTTGCTGTTACCCTTGATGTGGGAAGGGAGGTTGCTGTTACCCTTGATGTGGGAAGGGAGGTTGCTGTTACCCTTTATGTGGGAAGGAAGGTTGCTGTTACCCTTAATGTTGGAAGGGAGGTTGCTGTTACCCTTGATGTGGGAAGGGAGGTTGCTGTTACCCTTGATGTGGGAAGGGAGGTTGCTGTTACCCTTGATGTGGGAAGGGAGGTTGCTGTTACCCTTTATGTGGGAAGGAAGGTTGCTGTTACCCTTGATGTGGGAAGGGAGGTTGCTGTTACCCTTGATGTGGGAAAGGAGGTTGCTGTTACCTTTGATGTGGGAAGGGAGGTTGCTGTTACCCTTGGTGTGGGAAGGGAGGTAGCTGTTATCCTTGAGGTGTGAAGGGAGGTTGCTGTTACCCTTGATGTGGGAAGGGACGTTGCTGTTACCCTTGAGGTGGGAAGGGAGGTTGCTGTTACCCTTTATGTGGGAAGGAAGGTTGCTGTTACCTTGATGTGGGAAGGGAGGTTGCTGTTAACCTTGATGTGGGAAGGGAGGTTGCTGTTACCCTTTATGTGGGAAGGAAGGTTGCTGTTACCCTTGATGTGGGAAGGGAGGTTGCTGTTAACCTTGATGTGGGAAGGGAGGTTGCTGTTACCCTTTATGTGGGAAGGAAGGTTGCTGTTACCCTTGATGAGGGGAGGGAGGTTGATGTTACCCTTGATGTGGGAAGGGAGGTTGCTGTTACCCTTGATGTGGGAATGGAGATTGCTGTTACCCTTTGTGGGAAGGAAGGCTGCTGTTACCCTTGATGTGGGAAGGGAGGTTGCTGTTAGTCTTGATGTGGGAAGGGAAGTTGCTGTTACCCTTTATGTGGGAAGGGAGGCTGCTGTTACCCTTGATGTGGGAAGGGAGGTTGCTGTTACCTTTGATGTGGGAAGGAAGGTTGCTGTTACCCTTGATGTGGGAAGGGAGGTTGGTAGTGTTGGCAATGGTAGTGTTTGCAATGGTAGTGTTTGCAATGGTAGTGTTTGCAATGGTAGTGTTGGCAATGGTAGTGTTGGCAATGGTAGTGCTGACAATGGTAGTGCTGGCAATGGTAGTGTTGGCAATGGTAGTGTTGGCAATGGTAGTGTTGGCAATGGTAGTGCTGGCAATGGTATTGTTGGCAATGGTAGTGCTGGCAATGGTAGTGTTGGCAATGGTAGTGCTGGCAATGGTAGTGCTGGCAATGGTAGTGTTGGCAATGGTAGTGCTGGCAATGGTAGTGCTGGCAATGGTAGTGCTGGCAATGGTAGTGCTGGCAATGGTAGTGTTGGCAATGGTAGTATTGGCAATGGTAGTGCTGCCAATGGCAGTGCTGGCAATGGTAGTGCTGGCAATGGTAGTGTTGGCAATGGTAGTGCTGGCAATGGTAGTGTTGGCAATGGTAGTGTTGGCAATGGTAGTGTTGGCAATGGTAGTGCTGGCAATGGTAGTGCTGGCAATGGTAGTGTTCGCAATGGTAGTGTTCGCAATGGTAGTGTTGGCAATGGTAGTGCTGGCAATGGTAGTGTTGGCAATGGTAGTGCTGGCAATGGTAGTGTTGGCAATGGTAGTGTTGGCAATGGTAGTGTTGGCAATGGTAGTGTTGGCAATGGTAGTGCTGGCAATGGTAGTGCTGGCAATGGTAGTGTTGGCAATGGTAGTGTTGGCAATGGTAATGTTGGCAATGGTAGTGTTGGCAATGGTAGTGTTGGCAATGGTAGTGTTGGCAATGGTAGTGTTGGCAATGGTAGTGTTGGCAATGGTAGTGTTGGCAATGGTAGTGTTGGCAATGGTAGTGTTGGCAATGGTAGTGTTGGCAATGTAGTGTTGGCAATGGTAGTGTTGGCAATGGTAGTGTTGGCAATGGTAGTGTTGGCAATGGTAGTGTTGGCAATGGTAGTGTTGGCAATGGTAGTGTTGGCAATGGTAGTGTTGGCAATGGTAGTGTTGGCAATGGTAGTGTTGGCAATGGTAGTGTTGGCAATGGTAGTGTTGACAATGGTAGTGCTGGCAATGGTAGTGTTGGCAATGGTAGTGTTGGCAATGGTAGTGTTGGCAATGTAATGAACTGTAAAAGTGTTCTGTCAAAACCAGCAAAAGAAAAAATAGGCAACAATTTTTCTTCACCATCATCATTATATTAATATTACCACTAATACTACTACTGCTATTATTATTATTATTATTATTATTATTATTATTATTATTATTATTCAGGTACAGAAAATTTTTGATAGCATCAGTTCATTGTATTCCACAACATTATTGGACTTCGACCATCGTACTTACACTACTGGACTTACACCATCGTACTTACACTACTGGACTTACACCATCGTACTTACACTACTGGACTTACACCATCGTACTTACACTACTGGACTTACACCATCGTACTTACACTACTGGACTTACACCATCGTACTTACACTACTGGACTTCGACCATCGTACTTACACTACTGGACTTACACCATCGTACTTACACTACTGGACTTCGACCATCGTACTTACACTACTGGACTTACACCATCGTACTTACACTACTGGACTTACACCATCGTACTTACACTACTGGACTTACACCATCGTACTTACACTACTGGACTTACACCATCGTACTTACACTACTGGACTTACACCATCGTACTTACACTACTGGACTTACACCATCGTACTTACACTACTGGACTTACACCATCGTACTTACACTACTGGACTTACACCATCGTACTTACACTACTGGACTTACACCATCGTACTTACACTACTGGACTTACACCATCGTACTTACACTACTGGACTTACACCATCGTACTTACACTACTGGACTTACACCATCGTACTTACACTACTGGACTTACACCATCGTACTTACACTACTGGACTTACACCATCGTACTTACACTACTGGACTTACACCATCGTACTTACACTACTGGACTTACACCATCGTACTTACACTATTGGACTTACACCATCGTACTTACACTACTGGACTTACACCATCGTACTTACACTACTGGACTTACACCATCGTACTTACACTACTGGACTTACACAATTGAAATTACACTATTGGGAACTTCTAAAAATCTTCAAATTATACTAGGTGGAGCGAAGAGAAGAAGAATGTGTAATAATTAACAGCTGGAAAACAGTGGCAGGGCTGGAAAGACAAAAGTTTTGATATATGCTGCTACTGCTATGAGATATAAGGCCACAATGTGACATAACTTAAGAGTTTGCGATCAATGTCAACCTCAGAGTTAGTTCTGAGTTACCAGACCCGGCCACCTGGAGGTAAGTGGTTCATCTTTACGGTTCACTCACCCACTTACTCTATGAGGAGATCCTGAAGGGATAACTTTAAGTGCTTTAACGTTAAATATAACTGAGTCTTTCTCTTCTGAACGTCGTCAATATATAATGGTTGATGCATCTTACGGACATTAAGTTTAGATTGCGAGAAGGCACACTTGTCACTATAGTAAAATAGTTAAAACACTTGGAATAGTTGGGATCAGTTCCATAACTAATAAATGACTCTTCTCATATACTTAAATAAAGATGTGTGATGTTACTGTGAAGTCAGGATGTGTGAAGTCACTGAGTCTCAGTGATGTGTGATGTTGCTCCGAATCTAAGACAATGATGCATGTCACTGTGAGTCTTATATAAGGATGTGATGTCACTATGTGTCTAAGACGAGGATGTGTGACGTCATTTTTGTCTGAACAAAGGACACTACACAGAGCAAAGTTTCACGAATAGGCATTGTGTGGCTCAAGATACACCTTAGCTTGATTTAGCTCTGTATTGTTTATATAATAATAATAATAATAATAATAATAATAATAAATATACTATACATAGAAAGCCTCCGTTTATACAGGTCATTTCAAACAACAACAGCTATCTAGGTGGACAGGAGCAGCAGGTGTAAAGAAACATTTTCAAATGTTAAGTAAGGAAGCTCTTGTTCATATGACTTAAGAAATCGTAATGACACGATTGCAAATAAACCATACCCCCGGCCGGGGCTAGCTGGTCTAGTGGCTAGCGCGACGGGCTGGAGTTTTGAGACTCTATGACCGCGGGTTCAATCCCGGCCGGGGTATGGTTTTCTTGTTCATATGGATTGATCCCGGAAGGTGTGAAATTTTGTTTCTTTACAGGTGTAACTACTAATAATTATATTATATATTATAGTAATTAATATTATATATATATATATATATATATATATATAATATATAAATATATATATATATATATATATATATATATTATAATAATTACTAATCATATATTATATATATTATAATAATTACTATCATATATTATATATATTATAATAATTACTATTATATATTATATATATAATTATTATTATTATTATTATTCGAAGTAGTAGTAGTAGTAGGCCATTGGTTCGTCTTTACGGGGACCCCCCCTCCCCACTTACTGTGTTTTTGATGCTTTTTTTATGTCTGTGTGTCCATGTCCCATCAGATATTCTCCATTCCCCACTTCTTATCCTACACTCAGCAATCCTGCCTTCCCCAGGTTCATGTGTCCAGGAGTCCATCTGTGTCCCCTCAGATATTCTCCCTTCTCCACTTCCTATCCTACACTCAGCAATCCTACCTCCCCCAGTTCCATGTGTCCAGGAGTCCATTCTTGTCCCCTTAGATATTCTCCCTTCCTCACTTCCTGTCCTACAATCAGCAATCCTACTCCCAAAGGCCATGTGCCAAGGAGTCCATTGTTGTTCCCTCTGATATTCTCACTTCCCACTTCCTATCCTACACTCAGCAATCTACCTCCCAAAGGCCCATGAGTCCAGGAAGTCCATTGGTTGTTCCTTCAGATATTCTCACTTCCCCACTTCTATCCTACGGCTCAACACTCCACCTTCCCCCAGGTTTATGTGTCAGGGTCCATCTGTCCACCTTCAGATTATTCTCCCTTCGTCACTTCTATCCTACATTCAACAATTCCTACTCCCCCAGGTTCCATGGATGTCAGGAGTCCATCTGTCCGCCTTCAGATATTTCCCTCCTTCCACTTTCCTATCTACATCGACAATCCTACCTCCCCCAGGTTCATGTGTCAGGAATCCATCGTGGGGCCCCCGGTATGATGTCTTCCCTTCCATGAAGTTCGGAAATTTTCTCGATATTTGAGGCCTCACCCCAGTCCCACCCCCCAGACATCAGCTAGTCCCACCAGGTCAGTGGTTTCAGGTATAACACCCTTCACACTTCCTGAGGTCAGCAAAGTCCCACCAGGTAGTGATTCCAGGTAACACCCTTCTTCACCACTTCCCTGAGGTCTGCAGTCCCACCCAGGTCAGTGATTCAGGTATACACCCTTCACCACTTCCCTGAGGTCAGCAAAGCAATTCCCACACAAGGTCCGTGGTTCCAGGGATTTAACCCTCACCACTTCCCTGAGGTCAGTAGTCCCACCCCAGGTCCGTGGATCCAGGTATTCACCCTTCACCACTTCCCTGAGGTCAGCAGTCCCACCCCAGGTCCGTGGTTCCAGGTATACTCCTTTCACCACTTCCCTGAGGTCAGCAGTCCCACCCCAGGTCAGTGGTTCCAGGTATTCACCCTTCACCACTTCCCTGAGGTCAGCAAGTCCCACCCCAGGTCCGTGGATCCATGTATTCACCCTTCACCACTTCCCTGAGGTCAGCAGTCCCACCCCAGGTCAGTGGTTCCAGGTATTCACCCTTCACCACTTCCCTGAGGTCAGCAAGTCCCACCCCAGGTCCGTGGTTCCAGGTATTCACCCTTTACCACTTCCCTGAGGTCAGCAAAGTCCCACCCAGGTCCGTGGATCCAGGTATTCACCCTTCACCACTTCCCTGAGGTCAGCAAGTCCCACCCCAGTCAGTGGTTTTCAGGTATTCACCCCTTCACCACTTCCCTGAGGTCAGCAAGTCCCACTCCAGGTCCGTGGATCCAGGTATTCACCCTTCACCACTTCCCTGAGGTCAGCAGTCCCACCCCAGGTCCGTGGATCCAGGTATTCACCCTTCACCACTTCCCTGAGGTCAGCAGTCCCACCCCAGGTCCGTGGTTCTAGGTATACTCCTTTCACCACTTCCCTGAGGTCAGCAAGTCCCACCCCAGGTCCGTGGTTCTAGGTATACTCCTTTCACCACTTCCCTGAGGTCAGCAAGTCCCACCCCAGGTCCGTGGATCCAGGTATTCACCCTTCACCACTTCCCTGAGGTCAGCAAGTCCCACCCCAGGTCCGTGGATCCAGGTATTCACCCTTCACCACTTCCCTGAGGTCAGCAGTCCCACCCCAGGTCAGTGGTTCCAGGTATTCACCCTTCACCACTTCCCTGAGGTCAGCAAGTCCCACCCCAGGTCCGTGGTTCCAGGTATTCACCCTTCACCACTTACCTGAGGTCAGCAGTCCCACCCCAGGTCAGTGGTTCCAGGTATTCACCCTTCACCACTTCCCTGAGGTCAGCAAGTCCCACCCCAGGTCCGTGGATTCAGGTATTCACCCTTCACCACTTTCCTGAGGTCAGCAGTCCCACCCCAGGTCCGTGGATCCAGGTATTCACCCTTCACCACTTCCCTGAGGTCAGCAGTCCCACCCCAGGTCCGTGGTTCCAGGTATACTCCTTTCACCACTTCCCTGAGGTCAGCAGTCCCACCCAAGTTCCGTGGTCCAGGTATTCACCCTTCACCACTTCCCTGAGGTCAGCAAGTCCCACCCCAGGTCCGTGGATCCAGGTATTCACCCTTCACCACTTTCCTGAGGTCAGCAGTCCCACCCCAGGTCCGTGGTTCCAGGTATACTCCTTTCACCACATTCCTGAGGTCAGCAGTCCCACCCCAGGTCCGTGGATCCAGGTATTCACCCTTCACCACTTCCCTGAGGTCAGCAAGTCCCACCCCAGGTCCGTGGTTCCAGGTATTCACCCTTCACCACTTCCCTGAGGTCAGCAAGTCCCACCCCATGTCCGTGGATCCAAGTATTCACCCTTCACCACTTCCCTGAGGTCAGCAGTCCCACCCCAGGTCCGTGGTTCCAGGTATACTCCTTTCACCACTTCCCTGAGGTCAGCAGTCCTACCCCAGGTCCGTGGATCCAGGTATTCACCCTTCACCACTTCCCTGAGGTCAGCAAGTCCCACCCCAGGTCCGTGGTTCCAGGTATTCACCCTTCACCACTTCCCTGAGGTCAGCAAGTCCCACCCCAGGTCCGTGGATCCAGGTATTCACCCTTCACCACTTCCCTGAGGTCAGCAGTCCCACCCCAGGTCAGTGGTTCCAGGTATTCACCCTTCACCACGTCCCTGAGGTCAGCAGTTTTAACCAGCCTTGAAGCACTGTCCATATATGATATTACTACACAAGTGTATTAATATCAGTATACAGAGGAAGACGTTATTACAGAGGAGGACACACAGATAATCTGCGCTCTGTAATAACATCCTCCTGGACAGACTCGAACGTCGACTACCTGAGACAAGAGAGATCTCTATCACAGTTCATCCACCAAGAACTGGCCACTAGTCCAAATTTGGAACATATATTTATATTCAATATTTTACCTATATGTCAGTTATTAACTTGTTGAATTAATTAGTTGTGTAAGTGCATTTGTGAACGTTTTTATATGCGAAGATTAGTGTGAGTGTGTGAACCTTTGTGTTCACTGCATGGTAAGTGTAATTAATTGTTATCAGTTATCTTTATGCCCTCGTTATTGATCTTTATTTTCACAGTACGCTAAGGTTCACAAGCGAGCACTCTTCTATACACTCAGTTCTGTATTTCCACTTACACATCCTACACACACACACAACACATCCTACACACACACAACACATCCTACACACACACAGCACATCCTACACACACACAACACATCCTACACACACACAGCACATCCTACACACACACAACACATCCTACACACACACAACACATCCTACACACACACAGCACATCCTACACACACACACAACACATGCAGACGCACGAATAAAGCAACACACACACAAAATCCTCTGTATCAAACATACACATACATTTATTCAACAGTGCATTTATAATCCTCTCTTTTCAGTTTTGCTAGTATGTAAACACAAGTACACACGCACCCCACACCTTACACTTTTAACCTCTACGCTACACACACACACACAAACACAAAAACACATATCTACACATCAATATGTAAATAACGTGTGCAAACACTGACACTCCTTCAGGAGAGAGTGACGGGTCACCATCTGGAGAAGACTCATGTCAACACAGACACCAACTGTAAGTTAATCAAACTCCCAAAGTTCGACACAAAACTAATTATATTAATTGAGCTCCATCACACAAAACTCTTAAGACTGACCCAAGTATCTGGGTGTACAACTCACTAGCACACTACACTGAGTTTACACAGTCAGTATATATCGTCTCATCAAAGACTTCACACAATACAGTGATACGAAGACTAAGTCTTATAACACTAACATAGTCTACAGTGTTGGACAAATTCATTCACATCTTAGACTGCAGAAGCAACCTTCGTCCTCAAACTGAGAGCTAACACTAA
The DNA here is from genome assembly GCF_026875155.1 of Cherax quadricarinatus. Lineage (NCBI taxonomy): Eukaryota > Metazoa > Arthropoda > Malacostraca > Decapoda > Parastacidae > Cherax > Cherax quadricarinatus. The sequence continues at coordinate 7,421 of NW_026478995.1, read as the reverse complement.
ACACTTTAATGTAATAACTCTGGTTAAAATATATTGATCATATCATAAACTTTCTATTATGGAAATTGTTCTCAATGTAAACATATTTGTGAAAAATAGCATTATTCAAGTGCATATTACAATTGCTGTTTCAAAAGATCCTTTAACGGGTGAACAGAAGTGCGAGTCTGTTTATAACCGTCAACTGTTTGCGTACTGATGAAACTACTGAAGCAGTGTTAATGTAGAATAATAGTATCTGAGTTTTAATTATATCTATTAGTTTGTAAACATCGGTCTTCACAAGTCTAGCTTTGTGTCACACTTTGCTTCTAATACACTTAAACAGCTGCCAGACACAGTGCTAGAATTGTAATTTACCACAAGTTAAACATAGCAAGAAACGCATTGTTGCAAAATAATATATTTTTGTTGAAAGTTTTGAAAAGACAGCAGAGCAACATATAAGTTCATAAAACAGCAGTATACCAGACAAACATTGACTCGACTTTGCCAGGTTGAAGGATAGGCTGATAAAATGTTTTTTGTCAGATCGAGACTACTATGATAGTTTTATTCCTGGAGAGATATTGTTTTTGTGTGTTATATATTGTGCTATTTGTATTAATATCATATGGAGGAGATAAGCGTGGATGAGAGTGGGATATGGAGTCTGAGAATTGTTAAGTGAATGTTTTGGGAATTTTGAGTCGACATAATTGTTTTGGAAGTCATGAATGACAATATAGGAGAAACTATCGTCGAAGATGTCATAGGAAAATACAACATAAAATAACACTACATCATCATACAAGAATGGCAACTTGGAAGAAAATTAAAGTGACAAGTAAGAACAGTTCAGTGACAAATTAAAAAGAGCACTGTAAACCACAAAGACAGTAACAAAAAAAAAAAAAAAAGATATTCAAACACGTAAGAACAGCACAGTAACATATAAGAAGAGTACAGGAATATAATGAAACAATACATTAATATACAAGTAAAATAACTTCAAAAAAACGCGGTTACACAAGGCAATACTGTAAAATGACAAACTATTACAGTAATACATAAAAACAATACATTAACTCGGAGAGCAATACAACAACACACGAGAATTGTACCGTAAAACACAATACAGTAACATACAACACAACAGCAACACTCAAGTATCGTACATCAACATTCAATAACAATACAGTAAAACAATGGAACAGAAGGTTAACATACTAGTAAATAAAAGATGAATGTACGAGACATTAAGAAGACCTTCCAGCCAAGTTATTACATGGTCGCTGAAATTTCTTTTGTCTGGAGATCGAGTCCGTGAGTTTGAAGATTCTATTTTCTTCATCCAGAGTTTTATTGTTTCATTTGAGCTTGTGAGTGTTTGGTTACCAATGTTTTCTCATAATACAGAAGATGTGAAAGAAGTGAAGATGAGAAAAAAGTGACAGACGTATTTAATATTTTTTCCTGGCACCTCTTTACCTTTGGAAAGATAATTTGCAAGCGTCTACTTTGCTTTATCTAATGCAAGTGTTGATTTTTGCCTTCCATAATTAAGTGTTGTAGAGGTGAATGTATTTATCAGGTCGAAATACCATTTGTGGTAGAGCATGACGTTGTTGTCATTTTGTCAGGTCAGGTGTTGTCGTAGTGACATGTTGTGGAATCATTCTCTCACATATCAAATAACATCAGTACGAAAGGATGTAAAACGGCCGATCACTAAAGCAGAATAAAAACTATAATTCACATTCACTGAACAATATGTCAAGTTTAATAGGTAAACCTGAAGGAAGGCTTCACTAGGATTACATGAATTATATTTAGGTACTCGTAAGAGGGATCTTTAAGATGTTGCCGGATTTTTTCTTTATTGTTTCTTCTTCGTCCAATTGTTATAAATTATTTCTCTCGTAACTCAAGAACGCCTCATACAATCGACTTCCAACTTTCAATGTTTTTGAACGATAACGAGAACCATATTCATGGAACAATTGGCATGTTAACATGTCCTATGACCAATATTATTGAAATCATTAACATCGTCCTGGAATGACTGAAATATCTTTCAAAACACTGAGTAGCTAAGCTTCAAACCTTCACAAAAACTGCCACAAAATTCGTTGACGTTGGACACCGACATGTAAGTGTGTCGTTGCGGATTTGACCGTTTATGTAAAAAGTAGTGTGGAATTTTATTCTCCTAAAGCAACACACACACACACACACACACACACACACACACACACACACACACACACACACACACACACACACACACACACACCACACACACACACACACCACACACACACCACACACACACACACACCACACACACACCACACACACACACACACACACACACACACACCACACACACACCACACCACACACACACACACACACACCACACACACACCACACACACACACACACACACACACACACCACACACACACACACACACACACACACACACCACACACACCACACACACACACACACACACACACACATAGGGGAGGGCAATATGACCCAGGTGACAAATTTTCAGAGAATTGGGTGGTTTGCGAGTGGAAGGATACGGCCTGTCAGAGTAACTTTCAAGGAAGAATCAGTTCGAACCAGGATTCTGCTAGAGAAAGCAAGACTGAGGGACCAGAGAGTATACCTCGACCGCGACAGAACACAAGAAGAAAGGACTACACTGAAAGAGAGGGTATAGAGACGCAAGGACGAACGAGAAGCAATGAAAATGAGCAGGACCCAGACACAGGAGGAAGGGCAAACACACCCACAGAATCCCACCAAAAGACTCCACCCGCGACATTCCCAACGCAACTGAGCAACCTATACTACAACCCACTCACTGTTCCCTCTGCCACCAACCCCCATATCACAAACCTCACCCCAACAGCTGTCCCTTATGGGCATTCTGACCCCACCCCCATCAACACAAACCCCACCTACACCACAGCCCCATATAGGCCCCCACCAAGGCTCTCCCTCCCCCAACCCCAATATTCTTGCATGACCACAATGATAGAAAAGAAACTAAAGGTTTGGTACACAAACGCGGATGGAATAACGAATAAACATGAGGAGTGGAATGAAAGAATCAGTGAAAAATCCCCAGACATCATAGCAGTCACAGAAACAAAACTCGCTGAGACAATAACAGACACAATCTTCCCAACAGGATATCAGATCCTGAGGAAAGATAGAAGGAGTAGAGGGGGAGGAGGGGTTGCACTGCTCATAAAGCACCAATGGGGATTTGAGGAAATGGAAGGCATGGACATGATTGGAGAAAGAGACTACATTGTAGGTACAATTCAGTCCGGAGAACATAAAGTAGTCATTGGAGTGATGTATAACCCACCACAGAACGGCAGGAGGCCAAGAGAGGAGTACGAAGAAAACAACAGGGTGATGGTGGACACACTTGCTGAGGTGGCAAGAAGAGCTCACTCGAGCAGAGCAAAGTTACTGGTAATGGGCGATTTCAACCACAGGGAGATCGACTGGGAAAACCTGGAGCCACATGGGGGTCCCGAAACATGGAGAGCCAAGATGATGGATGTGGTACTTGAAAACCTCATGCATCAACATGTCAGGGACACAACCAGAGAGAGAGGGGAGGATGAGCCAGCAAGACTGGATCTTGTGTTCACCCTGAGCAGTTCAGACATTGAGGACATCACTTACGAGAGGCCCCTTGGAGCTAGCGATCATGTGGTTCTGAGTTTTGACTATATAGTAGAGTTACAAGTGGAGAAGGTAACAGGAACTGAAGGGGACAGGCCAAACTATAAAAGGGGGGACTACACAGGTATGAGAAACTTCCTGCAGGAGGTTCAGTGGGACAGAGAAATGGTAGGAAAATCAGTAAACGAGATGATGGAATATGTGGCAACAAAGTGCAAGGAGGCAGAGGAAAGTTTTGTTTCCCAAGAGAAACAGAAATAATAGGAAGACCAAAACGAGTCCTTGGTTTACCCGAAGGTGTAGGGAGGCAAAAACTAAGTGCAACAGAGAATGGAAAAGGTACAGGAGGCATAGGACCCAGGAAAACAAGGAGATTAGTAGAAGAGCCAGAAACGAGTATGCGCAGATAAGGAGGGAGGCCCAGCGACAGTATGAAAACGACATAGCATCGAAAGTCAAATCTGACCCGAAACTGCTGTAAAAACCACATTAGGAGGAAGACAACAGTCAAGGACCAGGTGATAAGGCTGAGGAAAGAAGGTGGAGAACTCACAAGAAACGATCAAGAGGTATGTGAAGAGCTCAACACGAGATTTAAGGAAAGTATTTACAGTAGAGACAGGAAGGACTCTGGGGGGACAGACCAGATGGGGACACCAGCAAGGAATACACCAACAAGTGTTGGACGACATACATACAGATGAGGAGGAGGTGAAGAAACTGCTAAGGGACATCGATACCTCAAAGGCAATGGGACGGGACAACATCTCTCCGTGGGTCCTTAGAGAGGGAGCAGATATGTTGTGCGTGCCACTTACCACAATCTTCAACACATCCCTGGAAACTGGGCAACTACCTGAGGTATGGAAGACGGCAAATGTAGTTCCCATTTTCAAAAAAGGAGACAGAAAAGAGGCACTAAACTATAGACCTGTGTCATTGACGTGTATAGTATGCAAAATTATGGAGAAGATTATCAGGAGGAGAGTGGTGGAGCACCTGGAACGGAACAGGAGTATAAATGCCAACCAGCACGGATTCACGGAAGGCAAATCCTGTGTCACAAACCTTCTGGAGTTTTATGATAAAATAACAGAAGTAAGACAAGAGAGAGAGAGGGGTGGGTTGATTGCATCTTCTTGGACTGCAAGAAGGCCTTTGACACAGTTCCTCACAAGAGATTAGTGCAGAAGCTAGAGCATCAGGCGCATATAACAGAAGGGCACTGCAATGGATCAGAGAATACCTGACAGGAGGCAACAACGAGTCATGGTACGTAATGATGTATCACAGTGGGCACCTGTGACGAGCGGGGTCCCACAGGGGTCGGTCCTAGGACCAGTGCTATTTTTGGTATATGTGAACGACATGACGGAAGGGTTAGACTCAGAAGTGTCCCTGTTTGCAGATGATGTGAAGTTAATGAGGAGAATTAAATCTGATGAGGACCAGGCAGGACTTCAAAGAGACCTGGACAGACTGGACACCTGGTCCAGCAAATGGCTTCTCGAATTTAATCCTGCCAAATGCAAAGTCATGAAGATAGGGGAAGGTCACAGAAGACCACAGACAGAGTATAGGCTAGGTGGCCAAAGACTGCAAACCTCACTCAAGGAGAAAGATCTTGGGGTGAGTATAACACCGAGCATGTCTCCGGAAGCACACATCAATCAGATAACTGCTGCAGCATACGGGCGCCTGGCAAACCTGAGAACAGCATTACGATACCTTAGTAAGGAATCATTCAAGACACTGTACACCGTGTATGTCAGGCCCATACTGGAGTATGCAGCACCTGTTTGGAACCCGCACTTGATAAAGCACGTCAAGAAACTAGAGAAAGTACAAAGGTTTGCGACAAGGTTAGTTCCAGAGCTAAGGGGAATGTCCTATGAAGAAAGATTAAGGGAAATCGGCCTGACGACACTGGAGGACAGGAGGGTCAGGGGAGACATGATAACGACATATAAAATACTGCGTGGAATAGACAAGGTGGACAAAGACAGGATGTTCCAGGGAGGGGACACAGAAACAAGAGGCCACAATTGGAAGTTGAAGACACAAATGAGTCAGAGAGATAGTAGGAAGTATTTCTTCAGTCATAGAGTTGTAAGGCAGTGGAATAGCCTAGAAAATGACGTAGTGGAGGCAGGAACCATACACAGTTTTAAGACGAGGTTTGATAAAGCTCATGGAGCGGGAAGAGAGAGGGCCTAGTACAAACCGGTGAAGAGGAGGGGCCAGGAGCTAGGACTCGACCCCTGCGACCACAAATAGGTGAGTACAAATAGGTGAGCACACACACACACACACACACACACACACACACACACACACACACACCACACACCACACCACACACACACACACACACACCACACCACACACCACACACACACACACACACACACACACACACACACACACACACACACACACACACACACACACCACCACCACACACACACACACACACACCACACACACACACACCACACGCCACACACACACACACCACACACACCACACACACACACACACACCACACACACACACACACACACACACACACACACACACACACACACACACACACACACACACACACACACACACACACACACACACACACACACACACACACACACACACACACACACACACACATGATAAAATAACAGAAGTAGGACAAGAGAGAGAGGGGTGGGTTGATTGCATCTTCTTGGACTGCAAGAAGGCCTTTGACACAGTTCCTCACAAGAGATTAGTGCAGAAGCTAGAGCATCAGGCGCATATAACAGGAAGGGCACTGCAATGGATCAGAGAATACCTGACAGGGAGGCAACAACGAGTCATGGTACGTAATGATGTATCACAGTGGGCACCTGTGACGAGCGGGGTCCCACAGGGGTCGGTCCTAGGACCAGTGCTATTTTTGGTATATGTGAACGACATGACGGAAGGGTTAGACTCAGAAGTGTCCCTGTTTGCAGATGATGTGAAGTTAATGAGGAGAATTAAATCTGATGAGGACCAGGCAGGACTTCAAAGAGACCTGGACAGACTGGACACCTGGTCCAGCAAATGGCTTCTCGAATTTAATCCTGCCAAATGCAAGTCATGAAGATAGGGGAAGGGCACAGAAGACCACAGACAGAGTATAGGCTAGGTGGCCAAAGACTGCAAACCTCACTCAAGGAGAAAGATCTTGGGGTGAGTATAACACCGAGCATGTCTCCGGAAGCACACATCAATCAGATAACTGCTGCAGCATATGGGCGCCTGGCAAACCTGAGAACAGCATTCCGACACCTTAGTAAGGAATCATTCAAGACACTGTACACCGTGTATGTCAGGCCCATACTGGAGTATGCAGCACCTGTTTGGAACCCGCACTTGATAAAGCACGTCAAGAAACTAGAGAAAGTACAAAGGTTTGCAACAAGGTTAGTTCCAGAGCTAAGGGGAATGTCCAATGAAGAAAGATTAAGGGAAATCGGCCTGACGACACTGGAGGACAGGAGGGTCAGGGGAGACATGATAACGACAATAAAATACTGCGTGGAATAGACAAGGTGGACAAGGACAGGATGTTCCAGGGAGGGGACACAGAAACAAGAGGCCACAATTGGAAGTTGAAGACACAAATGATCGAGAGATAGTAGGAAGTATTTCTTCAGTCATAAGTTTTAAGGCGTGGAAACCCAGAAAATGACGTAGTG